>CM042176.1:58659454-58664454 GCA_023376005.1 Doryteuthis pealeii
CTTTTTTTCTTCTTTTCTTCTCACTTCCTTCTTTTCTTTCTCTTCTTTTCTTTTTCTTCTTTTTTCTTCTCACTTTCCTTCTTCTTTTTCTTCTTTTCTTCTCACTTTCCTTCTTCCTTTTTTTCTTTTTCTTCTTCTTTTTCTTCTTCTCTTCTTCTTTTTCTTCTTTTCTTCTCCTTTCCTTCTTTTCTTCTTCTTCTTCTTCTTTTTCTTCTTTTTCTTCTCACTTTTCTTTCTTTTTTCTTTTTTTCTTCTTTCTTTCTTCTTCTCCTTCTTCTTCTTTCTTCTTCTTCTCTCAAATGAATGGTTGGAGAACGTGTCAGATTTAGCCTTTCTGATGACGTTTCTTAAAGGCATCATTTAAAAGTCTGCTCATATCTAGCTAGCTAGCTAGCTCAATCTGTTCAATCTATTTTTCTGTTACCAATACACGCACACGCACACACACACACATACACACACATATACATATATATATATATATATATAAAAGTCGACGGGCGGCCTAAAGTCGGTATCAGCCAGTCAGCGGAGTCTATCCCCTTTTCAATAGCGTTAGACCAAGGAGATTGTTTTTAGCATCTGAGGTGGAGCGCCACACCTACCATCAGCTCCTTACTTTACCGCACAGATCCCTGTGCTACTCATACGCTGAGTTGGCGGGGACCGGTATCGAACTAGGAACCTAGTGGTTTCTAGCCGAACGCTCTACCGACTGAGCTAACCCGGCCCCATGATATATATATATATATCTATTTGGTTTATATCTATCTAATTCCGTTCATATCTATCTATCTATCTATCTCGGTTGTTCATAGCTATCTATCAATCTATCCATCTATTACAGCCTTTCCATATCGATCCCAGCACTAAGACTTTATTCCCATAGTTTTCCCGGGTCAAAATCAGCTTCATGCACTTCCGGCACTTTTAGTTTCCATCTGTAAATCCACATTTCTTTTCCACACACGCAATAATTCACCCAACACACACACCACACACACACACACACACACACATATTATATATATATAATATATATAAACACAGACGTTCACGTACACGGGCCATTTACACATACACACACGCGCAGACACGTATACGCTCACGTACACGCGCCACATACATTTTCACACACACGCACACGCACACATAGACATTGTATTTTCTACACGCACAATAATTTACCCAACACACACACATATACGCACACATACATATATATATTTATATATAAAGACACACGTTCACGTACACACGCCACTTACACGTACACACACACACACGCAGACACGTATAGGCACGTACACGCGTCACATACATTTTCACACACACACCACACACACACACACACACACACATACACACACATACATTGTCTTTTATTATAAACAAAAGAAAATGTAATTCATCCAGTAGAAAATCATCGTTCCTTTTTTTTTTTTCCTCCCATTACAAAATCCATATTTCTTCCGATTTAAAGATTCTCGTCTGAAAATTTTCCACTCCAAGAATTCAGTTTTGAATTCCATTCCAAACTTTCGCAATTGCAATTTTCAAAGAATGAAATAATAATAATAAATAATAATAATAATAATAATGAAAAAGAAAAAAAAAACAAAACAAATAAACAGAAAAATGAAAAACAAACGAAAACAACCTACAAAAATAATCAAAAACAATTTTCAAAAGAAAAAAATTTCAATACAAAATTCAAATACAGAATCCCGTGAATTATTGTTATTTGTGATTAAAGAAAATGGACACGATGCCGAGTTCAAATCCAAGAGCTCTGATGCATTCACATTAGCAAAAAGGCAATTCTTCAGTCGATTCAACTTCAAATGGGTTTAATAAATATCACGATCAAAAAGAATTCAAAAAAGATAGCTTAAAATAGAATTGGCGATAAAAAAGTGATATTTATTGAAATGGTGACATTTACAATAATACAAAATAATACTATAAGAACAAATTCTTTAGCCGAAAAAAACTGTTGGCATTCCAATAAAATAATTTCTATCCGCGTTATTCGGACTATGTCAATCTTCATATTCGGCCGATATTGCTCCCCGCGTCTTCTTAGGGTACTTTTGCGTCGACGTCGAACCTCTTCTTGCCCAGATTGGACAACGAGGTATTTAATGTGACCGTTAGTCCTTTAGGGAGACAGGCGTGTCAAAAGGTGGAAAGGTTATCGGTTGGAAAAGACAGTTCTAAGTGACAGTTATCTCTGGAACCCGACAATCCTGAGTGAAAGCATTAGAAAAATATTATTTAAACACAACTCCTACCCCAGCTATGGTTAGCGGAATGAGAACAGGATGCCCCCGTGGAATGAATAAAGGCTTAGGTTTCAAAGTTCCATGATGGGCTCCCGATTACGCGACAAGAAAATTCCCGAGTTCGAAAAAGAAATTCCCGAGTCCGAGAGAATGTTCCCGAGTCCGACAACGAAATACCTGAAGAAGGCCGGAGGGTATATCGGCCGAACGTTGTACAAATAAACAATGAAGATGGGGACAATAGTCCGAATAACGCAGATAATACTAATCTTCAAGCCTCATCTCAAACATGCAGAAATAATTTCTATCCATACAACATTTTGTTTACATTTATCTTTCAACATATGTAAGGTAATCCAAATGACTGGTAAGTATGGATTATTCTATTTGGGATCTTCGAAATCTCACTGTATAAACATACTGTATGCTCCGTAGGTGCAACATACATTTTCATACAAGGATTTTTATAGATCCCTAAAGAGAGCTCAATGTATAATAATCAATAAATTAGATTATATACAGAGCAATATTTAACTTCCAAAGAAAGAAAAACTTTATAAACCGTCATCTGTATAATTTATTTCGACCAGAAAGTCAAAAGTTTTTTGGGTTTTTTTTTTTTTAAATCTTTAAAAATTCTTAAGATCCCAGCCTCATCAGACGGATTTTTACAATATATATATATATATATATATATATATATATTATATATATACATCTTCTCTCTCTCTCTCTCTCTCTCTCTCTCTCTCTCTCTCTCTCTCTCTCTCTCTCTCTCTCTCTCATTCCATGGAATACAACCAACCGACCCTTTATACAAGTACTGAACGGACTGATCGTTGCTTAACTTCAGCGCGAGAATTGGTGCTTTTATGGCAAGACTTTTGTAGACACTCAATTATTCGATCCTCTATTAATGGACACCGAGACGCACCGTAATTGACATGGACAATAACCGCATCGTCTGTCCTACATCCGGGCCGTTTTCTAAGAGAATCCAAAAGACCTTTTGAAAATCGTCAGCGAATATTCAATGAGATTCGCCGATTCCAAGTTGGATTCTTCAACAACAACCGCGACGATTTCACGTCTCGTGGGAGGAGGAGGAGGAGGAGGAGGGTAGGATGAGAAAGTGATGATCGGAGAATTTACGCATCCCCCTCCCTTTTCTGTCTGTACAAAAATGGCGGCGGTGTTGATATTAAGTTATGAATTAAGAGTATAAATAGAATTGAAATGATTGAACGCGAGAATATTTATGGAGAATGAATGGAACAAAAATGGACACATCGGGGGGGGGGCTGCTGAAACGTTCTCGGTTGAACTAAGATCAATAACACAAAATAAAAATGTTGTCTTCAAAAAAATATGTTGTTTCAAAAACAAAAGTAAACACTATTGAACAGGTATTATCCTAGTGTATGTATATATATATATATATATATATTCGGTAGAGTGTCCGGCTGGGTACCTAAGGTTCCTGGTTCGATACCGGCACTCGCCAACTCAGCGTAAGAGTAGCACAGTGATCTGTGTGGTAAAGTGGGAGCTGAGGGTAGGTGTGGCGTTCCACATCAGACGCAAAAAAATCTCCTTAGTCTAGTGCTAGGGAATAGAATATATATATATATATATATATATATATATATATATATATATAGTATCAATGTGTACTATAAATACTAATTCCGCTCTACTCACGTATTGAGCACTTTATATTTGTTATAACGCTGACTTATCCGAGTAACATTTATACCAACCAAATATTGAGATCAACCCAATATTTTACCGGTAAGTCATTCCCTTTACATACATATAACAACACACACACACACACACACACACATAAATATATATATATATATATATATATAATATATATATATATATATATATGATATTTGCACATATATATAGAGTCGTCAGATATACCAATATCTCTGTCTGTCAAACCCATCCCTTTCACCAGACCTCCACAGATGCTCTCTTTTCACATTGAATAAAGGCTTACCCATAGAAGATATGAAAACTTCGACCTCAGCTCACCTTCATTTGCTGAGTTTTCTTTGAAAAGAAACAAAAAAAGATTCAATTGGATTTTTGACATCAACCGGTGCGCGGGGACAGACAACATATTTGCTGTTGGAGATTAATCGTGGTGGCTGAGGGGAGGGGGTGTTGTAGCAGCGTGTGACAAATAGGAAAAGAACAGTATCTGTCATTTTCTATGGAATTACAGGAAAAACCTATTATTATTCCACTAATATGTTTTCGTTTCAAATATGATATTCAATAAATTCCAATGGATTGAATTACGGATACGTATATATATATATATATATATATATATATATATATATATATATATATATATGAGAAGTAAATACATAAACGATGTATTTGATATGGCTTTTTTAGCCGACAATTTTTAGGAAAATGTGCTTAATTGAAGTCGTACCTAATTTTGAAAGTTAATTAATTAATAAAGTTTGGCTTTTTATTTATTTACATGGGGACAATATTTAAAACCAGTGGTTTCCTGCTCACGCATTCGTCAGGTAAACGAAATAGTTTTTTTTTAATGATAGAAATGGTGTAAATGGTTAAATGTGTGCGTTTTTTAACTGTATTCTCGTGTTGCATGTTTTTCGTGTTTACGTGATGTCGAAATATAATATATATATTATATATATATATATATATATATATATAAGC
>CM042176.1:58674454-58681244 GCA_023376005.1 Doryteuthis pealeii
CCTCGCCTACATTTTTCCTCGTTCCTTGTGCATATGTGTTCATGTGATGGATACGCTAATTCCACAACAACAAAGAAACTCATTATTATTTCATTGTCAGATCCATTTACACCCCACCTACACACACACATTTTTTAAAATTTGCCGCCAAGATAAAGGGTGGTGGGAATTCCCAATTTGTAACCACCAATAAAAACGTCCGCTATGTCTAAACAAAATGAGCCAATCAGAATGAGTGAATGAACCGGTGACAACAGATCAACCATTCTGGGTCATTTAATGCCGAGTCAAGTCATTTTGATATCAGGTTGTCTACAGTACCTGCTGTTGCGTAAAGTGGTCACGCAATTAAGTATTGAACAGGCTCATCACTGCTTAATACAACAAACAACATTACGTTTTGTTTGACAAACTGTTAAACTTCGCTTAAGAAATTGACCTTGTGTCACATCCAGCTCGTGCGGAGGGGGTTCGTAAATATATATTATATCAACAGCTTGTTGGGGGGTATTTCTAAATTTACGTTTTTTTGTTTTGTGTGACATTGTTTATATTGTTTAATGCATGAAAATATAATTATTTTCTTCTTCTTCTTCTTCTTTTTTCCCTTCCCCCTTTTCTTCTTCTTTTTCTTTCTCTTCTCTTTCTCCTTCTTCTTTGTCTTCTCATCCTCCTCTTCCTCCTTCTTTCTTCTCCTCATCCTCCTTCATCCTTCTTCTTCTTTCTCTCCTTCTTCTTCCTCCTTCTTCTTCGTCTTCTTCTTCATCCTCCTCTTCTCCTTCTTCTCCTCATCCTCCTTCATCCTTCTTCTTCTTTCTCTCCTTCTTCTTCCTCCTTCTTCTTCGTCCTCCTCTTCCTCCTCTTCCTCCTTCTTCTCCCCATCCTCCTTCATCCTTCTTCTTCCTCTCTCTTCTTCATCCTTCTTAATGTCATCATTTTCTTCTTTTTGTTTTTCTCTTCTTCTTCATCCTTCTTCTTCATCCTCCTTTTTCTCCTTCTTCCCTCACCCTCCTCATCCTCCTCTCTTCTTCATCCTCTCTTCTCCTTCTTCTCCCATCCTACTCATCTTCTCTTCTTCTTTTCCTCCTTCTTCTTCATCTTCTTCTTCCTCCTCCTCCCCCTCTCCCTCCTCCTCCTCCTTCTTCTTCTACAATAAATGAACAAATACAAAAATGTGACCTTCGATTTTCTGTCAGCTACCCCTACCCAACTCTTTACATCGCCCCACCCACCCCCACCCCCACCCCCATCGTACAACTTTTGGACGAAAGAACTCAAAAATAAAAATAAAAATGTATAAAAAATGTATAATAAAAAAATAAAAAATAAAAATAAAAATGTCGTCGAACTGTTCACAGCGTGTTAAATTTGTATATTTAAACAAAAAACACATAAATATTTTCCTCCCATTCGAAGATGATCGTACATTTGAGTGAGAACGCCATTTTATTTTTTATTTTACAAAAAAATAAAGAATAAAATTGTAAGGAAGTTGACAGATGCGTATTTACACACACGACCAAGATGATTAAAATCCACTGACAATTTCGGGGGGGTGGAGGGGGTAGGGGTGAGATTAGGGGGGGTGCTGATGAGGGGGAATCCCCATAAGGCTGAAAATGTGAAAGTTTCAAACGATTTTTTTTATTAAAAGATTTGTACATATATTGAAGACATGCGAAGCGGGTTGTTCAGTGCGCCTCTCTCTCTCTCTCTCTCTCTCTCTCTCTCTCTCTCTCTCTCTCTCTTCTCTCTCTCTCTCTATCTATCTATCTATCTATCTCTCTCTCTCCTCTATCAATCTATCTCTATCTATCCCCCCTCTCTCTCTCTCTCTCTCTCTCCCCCCGTTCTCTCTCTATCTCTCTCTATCTATATCAATCTATCTATCTATCCCCTCTCTCTCTCTCTCTCTCTCTCTCTCTCTCTCTTTATATATAATGTAGGGGGGTGGTTTAGCTCAGTCGGTGGAGCGTTCGGTTAAAAACCACAAGGTTCCTATTCGATACCGGCGCTCGCCAAACTCGGCGTATGAGTAGCACAGGGATCTGTGTGGTAAAGTAAGGAGCTGATAGTAGGTGTGGCGCTCCAACTCAGACGCAAAAACAATCTCCTTGGTCTAGCGCTAGTGAAAGGGGATAGACTCCCTCGCTGATTGGCTGATACCGACTTTAGGCCACCTTAACGACTTTACTTAAATTAACATCCTAATAGATAGATAGATAGATAGATAGATAGAATAGTAAACATCCTAAGATAGATATAGGTAGATAATATAGATAATAGATAGATAGAAACAGCTAATAGATAGATAGAGATAGATAGATAGATAGATTTGATAAAAGTATCAAAATTTGATCTGAAAAGGTTAAGAGAGATCAATGTAGTATGGCACGCGAATACATCAATGTCTATGGATATATGGTGACCTGCAAGTCTTGGTTTTACAGGTAGAGTGAGTGTCGCAATTCTTTATTTGTGTGTGTTGAGTGTGTAAGAGAGAGAGAGAGAAGCAGAGACAGAGACAGAGACAGAGAGAGAATTTTGTATGTCTGCGTATGTGTGTGAATGTGTATGTGAGTGTGTGTGTCTGTGTGTGAGTGTGTGTGAGTGAGTGTATATGTGTGAGGGTGGTGTGTTTGTGTGTGCATTTTGTGTGTATGTAATATGTGTGTATGTGTGTGTGTGCGTGAGTGAGTGAGTGAGTGAGTGAGTGTGCGTATATGTGTGCATGTATGTGTGTGTGTGAGTAAGCGAGTGAGTGTGCGTATGTGTGCGTATGTGCGTGTGTGAGTAAGTGAGTGTGCCGTATATGTGTGCATGTATGTGTGTGCGTGTATGTATGCGTGCGTGTGTGTGAGTGAATGTGTATGTATGTGTGTGTGAGTGGTGTGTGTGTGTATGTGTGTTTGTTTCTGTCATCATTAAATAATTCATCAAGTCTATCAATTTGACACCAACCATTTTAAAAACCAAATCGACCGATTTTTCGACCGTTGCAGTTTTGGGCAATTTAAACCATTTTTAATCAAAAAAAAAAAAAAAAGAATCCATTTTCATAACAGGTCTTTTCGCTCCGTTTCTTTTTTCAACACAAATTTCATCAACCCGATTTTATGCTCTTCTGCTTGTTAAAATTAATCAAAAATTTTCTTCTTCAACAAATTTTGTAATTTAATCTTTAAAATGATCCAAAGTTTTTTTTAAAAACGTGGTAATAATGATTAACTAGCAGGACCTGTGATATACCACAGTATGATAATTTGGTCATTAAACGTTTGATATATTTACTTAAGAGCTATTGTAAAATGGTTCAATATGTGAAAAGTATAATAATCGTAATTCAATTCGACCTTGTTTTTATTCTTCCTTTCTCTCTAACCCTCTTTAAATCATCATCATCTTCTTCTTCTTCTTCTTCTTCTTCTTCTTCTTCTTCTCTTCTTCTTCTTCCTTCTTCTTCCTCTCTCTCTCTCTCTCTCTCCTCTCATCTCTCTCTCTCTCTCTCTCTCTCTCTCTCTCCTAACTTTTATTTCAACAGTTATCTTTTCCTTCTTCTTCTTCTTCTTTCTTCTTCCTTCTTCTTCTATTTTTCTACTTTTTTCTTTCTCTCTCTCTCTCTCTCTCTCTCTCTCTCCCCTATCTCTCGCTCTCTTCCTCTCTCTCTATCTTTCCATCTCTCTGTCTTTCTTCTTTCTTTCTTATTACTTTTTTTCTGTGTAGCATGTCCTTTTTCTTTATACGGTTTCAAAATAACTATAATGATAATAATCCTTAGTAAGAACAATTATAATTATTAGTTCATTTGAACCGTATAAAAGAAAAAGGACATGCTACACAGAAAAAAGTAATAAGAAAGAAAGAAAGACAAGACAGAGAGTAGGGGAAGATAGAGAGAAGGAAGAGAGGAGAGATAGGGGAAGAGAGAAGAGAGAGAAAGAGAGAGAAGAATGAAAGTGATAAAAATAGAAGAAGAAGAAGAAGAAGAAGAAGAAGAAGAAGGAAAAAGATAACTGGTTGAAATAAAAGGTAGGAGAGAGAGAGAGAGAGAGAGAGAGAGAGAGAGAGAGAGATTAAGAGAGCAGAGACGGAAGAAGAAGAAGAAGAAGAAGAAAGAAGAGAAGAAGAAGAAGAAGAAGAAGAAAGAAGAGATGGATGATGATTTAAAAGAGGGTTAGAGAGAAAGGAAGAATAAAAACAAAGTCGAATTGAATTACGAATTTTATACTTTCACATATTGAACATTTTACACATAGCTTTTCTTAAAGTAAAATATAATCAAACGTTGAATGACCAAATTTAATCATACTGTGGTATAATCCACAGGTCCTGCTAAAGTTAATCATTATTACACGTTTTTAAAAAAACTTTGGATCATTTTAAAAGATTAAGATTACAAAATTTGTTTGAAGGAAGAAATTTTTGATTAATTTTAACAGGCAGAGACAATAAAATCGGGTTGATGAAATTATTTGTGTGAAAAAGAACCGGAGGCGAAAAGACCTGTTATGAATGGATTCTTTTTTTTTTTTTTGAATTAAAAATGGTTTAAATTGCCCAAACTGCAACGGTCGAAAAAATCGTCGAACTTTTTTTGTTTTTTAAAATGGTTGGTGTCAAATTGAATAAGACTTTGATGAATTATTTATGATGACAGAAACAAACACACATACACACACACACACTCCACACACACAATACATAACATTCAGCTCACACACACGCCACCGCATACCAATACACGCAACACACATACATGCACACATATACGCACACTCACTTACTCAACACGCCACGATCCCACGCACCACTACGCACACTCCACTCGCTTAAACTCACACACACACTAACAATGCCACACAATATAACGCAACACTCACTCACTCCAATCCAACCTCACTCCCGCAACACACACAACATACACACATATACATAACACACAAAAATGCACACACAACACACACCCCTCACACATATACACTCACTCACACACACTGCACACACCAGACACACAACTCACATGACAATTCACACACATACGCAGACAATACAAATTCCTCTCTGTCTCTGTCTCTGACTCTGTCTCCTCTCCTCTCTCTCTCTTTACACCTCACACACACAATAAGAATTTGCGACACTCACTCTAACCTGTAAAACCAAGACTTGCAGGTCACCAATAATATCCATAGACTTGATGTATTCGCGTGCCATACTACATTGAATCTCTCTTAACCTTTTCAGATCAAATTTTGATAACTTTTATCAAATCTTCTATCTATCTATCTGATCTATCTATCTATTAGTCTGTTTCTATCTATCTATTTATCTATAAATATCTATCCTAATATCTATCTTAGGATGTTTTAATCTATCTATCTTATCTATCTATCTATCTATCTATCTTAGGATGTTATTTAGTAAAGTCGTTAAGGTGGCCTAAAGTCGGTATCAAGCCAATCAGCGAGAGTCTATCCCCTTTTCAATAGCGCTAAGACCAAAGGAAGATTTTTTTGCGTCTGAAGTTGGAGCGCCAACACCTACTATCAGCTCCTTACTTTAACCACAACAGATCCCTGTGGCTACTCATACGCCGAGTTGCGAGCGCCGGTATCGGAGACTAGGAACTTGTTGGTTTAAGCCGGAACGCCTCCCATTCCGACTGAGAGCTAACCACCCCCTACATATATATAATTGAGAGAGAGAGAGAGAAGAGGAGAGAGAGGAGACGGGGGATAGATAGATAGATTGATATAGATAGAGAGAGATAGAGAGAGAACGGGGGAGAGAGAGAGAGAGAGAGAGAGGGGGGAATAGAATAGATAGATTGATTAGAGAGAGAGAGAGAGATAGATAGTAGATAGATAGAGAGAGGAAGAGAGAGAGGAAGAGAGAGAGATGAGAGAGAGAGAGAGAGAGAGAGAGAGAGAGGCGGCACTGAAACAACCCCGTCTTCGCAATGTCTTCATGATATGTACAAATCTTTTTAAATAAAAAATCGTTTGAACTTTCACATTTTCAGCCCTTATGGGGATTCCCCCTCATCAGGCACCCCCCTAAATCTCAACCTACCCCCTCCACCCCCCCGAAATTGTCAAGTGGATTTTAAATCAATCTTGGTCGTGTGTGTAATATCGCATCTGGTCAATTCCTTACAAATTTATTCTTTATTTTTTTGTAAAAAATAAAAAATAAATGGGCGTCTCACTCAAATGTACGATCATCTTCGAATGGGAGGAAAATGATTTTTATGTGTTTTTTTGTTTAAATATACAAATTGTTTAACACGCCTGTGAGAGTTCGAACGCATTTTATTTTTATTATTTTATTTTTTTATTATACATTTTTTAAATACATCTTTTTATTTTATTTTTGAGTTCTTTCGTCCAAAAAGTTTTGTACGATGGGGGGTGGGGGTGGGTGGGGTGGGGCGATGTAAGAGTTGGGGTAGGGGTAGCCTGAAGAAAATCGAAAGGTTCACTATTTATTGTATTTGTTTCATTTATTGGTAGAAGAGAAGGAGGAGAGGAGCGTGAGAGGGGGAGGAGGAGGAAGAAGGATGAAGAAGAGGAGGGAAAGAAGAAAGAAAGAAGGATGAGTAGGATGGGGGAGAAGAAGGGGAAGAAGAGGATGAAGAAGAAGAAGGAGGATGGGGTGATTGGGAAGAAGGAGAATAAAGGAGAGAAAGAAAGAAGGAATGGAAGAGAAGAGAAAACAAAAAAAGAGAAAATGATGACATTAAGAAAGGATGAAGAAAGAAGAAGAGGAAGAAGAAGATGAAGGACGGCATCTG
>CM042176.1:58681344-58708844 GCA_023376005.1 Doryteuthis pealeii
TGTGTGTGTGTGTGTATTGGACCACATTCTTTCATTACTGTTTTAGAATAAACAAAAGACAACATCTCTTATTTAACAATTTTATTTTTGAAATCTTTTCGGAGTTTCTGGACAACTTTTTAATTCTTTGGTTGAATTCGTGGATAAGTCCACCAAAGTTCACCTCCCATTAATATAATTTTTAAAAAAAAAAATAAAATTAAAAAAAAAGGAACACATCACCCCTGATGATGCACTCGAAGTGCTGAAATACTCGGGACCTGAACTTGGGGGACTAATTCACGATTCCACCCAAATATTAAAAAGTTGGCCAGACAACTCGAAAGATCAAAATAAATTGTTAAAAAGGAGATGTGTCTTTTGTTTAATTCTACACTGTATATTATATATATATATTATATATATATATATATATATAATATATTATATATATATTATACATCTTCTATCATCTATCTGTATCTCTTACTAGTCTCTTCTTTCTTTTTTCTCGCAGCTTCCCTCACCTACATATTTCCCCGTTCCTTGTGCATATTGTTCATGTGATGGATACGCTAATTCGTGGTCTTAGCTAATTCCTTTTAAACAAAAGACTTTTTTAAAAAACACCAACAAGAACAAAGAACTCATTATTATTTCATTTTCAGATCCATTACACCCCACCCCCTCACACACACCTTTTTTAATATGTCGCCAAGATGAAGGGTGGAGGGGGAATTCCCAATCTGTCACGACCAATAAAAACGTCCGTTATATCTAAACAAATGAGCCAATCAGAATAAGTGAAAGAACCGGTGACAACAGATGGTGGGAGTGTTTTGTTTTATGGTATATCAACACTTTTCGGGGCATTTAACGGCGAATAATTTCATTTTGTTATCAGGTTGTCTACAGTACCTGCTATATGACCTTGTGTCACATCCTGCTCGTGCAGAGGGGTTGGTATATATATATATATATATATTCATCTTCTATCTATCTATCTATCTGTCTGTATCTCTTACTAGTCTCTTTCTTTTCTTTTTTTTTCTCGCAGCTTCCCTCGCCTACATTTTCCTCGTTCCTTGTGCATATGTGTTCATGTGATGGATACGCTAATTCCACAACAACAAAGAACTCATTATATTTCATTGTCAGATCCATTACCACCCCCCACCTACACGCACACATTTTTTTAATTTGCCCCAGATAAAGGGTGGTGGAATTCCCAATTTTTAACCACCAATAAAACGTTCGCTATGTCTAAACAAATGAGCCAATCAGAAATGAGTGAATGAACGGTGACAACAGATCAACATTCTGGTTATTAATGCCGAGTCAAGTCATTTTGATATATGGTTGTCTACAGTACCTGCTGTTGCTTAAGTGGTCACGCAATTAAGTATTGAACAGCTCATCACTGCTTAAATACAACAAACAACATTTACGTTTGTTTTTGACAAACTGTTTAAACTTTGCTTAAGAAATTGACATTGTGTCACATCCTGCTCGTGCGGAGGGTTCGTAATATATATATCAACACTGTGGGGGGGATTTCTAAAATTTACGTTTTTTGTTTGTGTGACATTGTTTATATTTAATGCGTGAAAATAGAAATTATTTTCTTTCTTCTTCTTCTTCTTCTTCTTCTTCTTCTTCTTCTTCTTCTTCTTCTTCTTTCTCTTCTTCTTCTTCCTCCTTCTTCTTCGTCTTCTTCTTCATCCTCCTCTTCCTCCTTCTTCCTCATCCTCCTTCATCCTTCTTCTTCTTTCTCCCTTCTTTCTTCCTCCTTCTTCTTGTCTTCTTCTTCTTCGTCCCTCCTTCTCCTTCTTCTCCTCATCCTCCTTCATCCTTCTTCTTCCTCTTTCTTCTTCTTCATCCTTCTTAATGTCATCCTTTTCTTCTTTTTGTTCTTTCTCTTCTTCTTCTTCATCCTTCTTCTTCATCCTCCTTTTTCTCCTTCTTCCCCTCACCCTCCTCATCCTCCTCCTTCTTCTTCATCCTCTTCTTCCTCCTTCTTCTCCCCATCCTACTCATCCTTCTTCTTCTTCTTTCCCTCCTTCTTCTTCATCCTTCCTCCTCCTCCTCCTCCTCCTTCTTCTTCTACAATAAATGAACAAATACAAAAATGTGACCTTCGATTTTCTGTCAGCTACACCTACCCAACTCTTACATCACCCCCCCACCCACCCCCATCGTACAACTTTTGGACGAAAGAACTCAAAAATAAAAATAAATGTCATCGAACTGTTCACAGCGTGTTAAAATTTGTATATTTAAACAAAAAACACATAAATATTTTCCTCCCATTCGAAGATGATCGTACATTTGAGCGGAGAACGCCATTTTATTTTTTATTTTACATAAAAATAAAGAATAAAATTGTAAGGAAGTTGACAGATGCGTATTTACACACACGACCAAGATGATTAAAAATCCACTGACAATTTCGGGGGATGGGGGTAGGTGAGATTGGGGGGGGGCTGATGAGGGGAATCCCCATAAGGCAGAAAATGTGAAAGTTTCAAACGATTTTTTTTATTAAAAGATTTGTACATATAATTGAAAGCGTGCGAAGCGGGTTGTTCAGTGCCGCCCCTCTCTCTCTCTCTCTCTCTCTCTCTCTCTCTCTCTCTCTATCTATCTATCTATCTATCTATCTCTATTAATCTATCTATCTATCCCCCCCTCTCTCTCTCTCTCTCTCTCTCTCTCTCTCTCTCTCTCTCTCTCTCCTCCTTCTTATATATATGTAGGGTGGTTTTAGCTCAGTCGGTGGAGCGTTCGGTTAAAAACCACAATCCTAGTTCGATACCGGCGCTCGCCAACTCGGCGTATAAGTAGCACAGGGATCTGTGCGGTAAAGTAAGGAGCTGATGGTAGGTGTTGCTCCACATCAGACGGAAAAACAATCTCCTTGGTCTAGCGCTAGTGAAAAGGGGATAGACTCCCTCGCTGATTGGCTGATAGCGACTTTAGGCCACCTTAACGACTTTACTTAAATTACATCTAAGATAGATAGATAGATAGATAGAAAGACTAATAGATAGATAGATAGATAGATTAGATAGATAGATAGAAACATCCTAAGATAGATAATAGGTATATAGATAGATAGATATAACATCTTAAGATAGATAGAAGGTAGATAGATAGATAGATAGATAAACATCCTAAGATAGATAGATAGATAGGTAGATATATAGATAGATAGATAGATAGAAACAGACTAATAGATAGATAGATAGATAGATAGATAGATAGATAGATAGATAGATTTGATAAAAGTATCAAAATTTGATCTGAAGAGGTTAAGAGAGATTCAATGTTGTATGGCACGCGAATATATCAATGTCTATGGATATATGGTGACCTGCAAGTCTTGGTTTTACAGGTAGAGTGAGTGTCGCAATTCTTATTTGTGTGTGTGAGTGTGTAAGAGAGAGAGAGAGACAGACAGACAGACAGAGACAGAGACAGAGACAGAGAATTTGTATGTCTGCGTATGTGTGTGAATGTGTATGTGAGTGTGTGTGTCTGTGTGTGAGTGTGTGTGAGTGAGTGTATATGTGTGAGTGTGTGTGTGTATGTGTGTGCATTTGTGTGTATGTATATGTGTGTGTATGTGTGTGTGTGCGTGAGTGAGTGAGTGAGTGAGTGAGTGAGTGTGCGTATATGTGTGCATGTATGTGTGTGTGTGAGAGTGAGTGTGCGTATGTGTGCGTATGTGCCTGTGTGAGTAAGTGAGTGTGCGTATATGTGTGCATGTATGTGTGTGCGTGTATGTATGCGTGCGTGTGTGAGTGAATGTGTTGTGTGTGTATGTGTATGTGTGTGTATGTGTGTGTATGTGTGTTTGTTTCTGTCATCATTAAATAATTCATCAAGTCTTATCAATTTGACACCAACCATTTTAAAAACCAAATCGACCGATTTTTCGACCATTGCAGTTTTGGGCAATTTAAACCATTTTTAATCAAAAAGAAGAAAAAAAGAATCCATTTTCATAACAGGTCTTTTCGCTCCGTTTCTTTTTTCACACAAAATTTCATCAACCCGATTTTATGCTCTTCTGCTGTTAAAATTAATCAAAATTTTTCTTCCTTCAACAAATTTTGTAATTTAATCTTTAAAATGATCCAAACTTTAAAAAAAAAACCTGGTAATAATGATTAACTAGCAGGACCTGTGGATATAACACAGTATGATAATTTGGTCATTACAACGTTTGATATATTTACTTAAGAGCTATTGTAAAATGGTTCAATATGTGAAAAGTATAATAATCGTAATTCAATTCGACTTTGTTTTTATTCTTCCTTTCTCTCTAACCCTCTTTAAATCATCATCATCTTCTTCTTCTTCTTCTTCTTCTTCTTCTTCTTCTTCTTCTTCTTCTATTTTTCTACTTCTTTTTTCTTTCTCTCTCTCTCTCTCCTCTCTTCTTCTCTTCTTCTCTCTCTCTCTTCCCCTATCTCTCGCTCTCTTCCTCTCTCTCTATCTTTCCCCTACTCTCTGTCTTTCTTTCTTTCTTTCTTTCTTATTACTTTTTTTCTGTGTAGCATGTCCTTTTTCTTTTATACGGTTTCAAATAACTAATAATGATAATAATAATCCTTAGTAAACAATTATAGCTTCAAGTAACTATTCTTAATACAAATAATTTGTACACATTTATATGGTTTCAAGTAACTAAGGATAATAATCCTTAGTAAAAAAAAACAACTTTTTTACATATTGAACTATTTCGCAATAGCTCTTAAGTAAACACATCAAACGTTGAATAATCAAAATATCATACTGTAGTATGTCCACAGGTCCTGCTATATTATATAATATTATTGTTTTATTTTTAAACGTATCAAAAGCAATCATATGCATAATTTAATATAGAAATGAATCCAAATAAGTGTAATCTTTTTATATACGTTCTTATTTAGTTTCGTTAGTCTTTCTAATTTCATATATAATCCAATAGATTAAGACTTAAAAACTTCTACCGGAGGGTGAATATTATTGCTGGTATGAATTTTATATCGTTAGAAACAGGTTGTATAATTCAATAAAGAAATTAATTCTAATAAGAGTAATCATTTTATATACGTTCTTATTTAATTTCGTTAGTCTTTCTAATTTCATATAGTAATCCAGTAGATTAAGACTCAAATACTTCCACTCGAGGGTGAATATTATTGCTGGTATGAATTTTATATCGTTCGAAACAGTCTGATTCTTTAAATTAAGCAATTTGATTATTTCTATTAATTTTGATTATAATTAATAAAATTATTAATAATAATAATATTATTATAAATTATTAATAATAATTTTTAATACAACGGTGATCATCATATCTCGAGTTGACCCATCTCGTTTAACATTTTGAACTTTATTTGAACAGTCAGATCAAATTGAACCGGCTGACTGCAAAGTCTCAGCTCAAATTAACAAGATGGCGCCGGGGGCAAACAGTCTTAACAAGCGAACGCCATTCAGAGTGAATTGAAGCGAAATATGGTTCCATTCCAAACTTTTCTTTGATCTTTTCTTCTCAAAAGGAACATTGAAATGGCAACCATTTCCTCTGGCACCATCAAAGAAGTCTTTGCAAGTTTTCGGTTCGTTTTACGATTCTTAAGAATCGCAAGGAAGTTCGACAGTTGAGAAAGGATTTCGACGAATTGGGTTCAAACTCCAGCTGCGACTGTTTGCATTCACCTCTAAATAGTTGGTTAGCTGGTTAAATTTTACAGCACGTCAACCCTTGCTGGATTATTCTATGCCGAAGACATTTTTGTTTTATTAATTCTTTATGGGTATGCAATTTTCTTTTTAGACTTTTGTTCCATTTAACAAAAAGTGACTTACCGGTGAAAATGGTCACAGTGGTTAGTTGATGCAAGATTCACAATGATAAGGCAACGATATAACAAATATAAAGTGCTCAATACGTGAGAAGAGCAAATTTATTATCATAAATGTACACGGTAATAACCTACTCGAGTTTCACCATAAGGATCTTCGGGGTTAAATCCACTGGATTAATCAAGATATCGATTAATTACTGTCGATTTCACGTGAAATTAATCGATATCTTGATTAATCCAGTGGATTTAATCCAGAAGATCTTTATGGTGAAACTCGAGTAGGTTATTACCGTGTACCTTTATTATATATATATATTATATATATATTATATATATATATATATATATATATACGATAAAGGGAATGACTTACCAGGAAACAAATATTGAGTTGATCCCAATATTGATGGTCGATACAAGTATTAACCGGATAAGTCAGCCTTATAACAAATATAAAGTGCCAATACAAGCGGATTTAGCATTACAGTGTGTACAGAAATAACCTACTCGAGTTTCACCATATGTATATGCGTGTGTATTATATATATTATATATATATGTGTGTGTGTGTGTGTGTGTGTGTGTGTGTGTGTGTGAATGAAGTGGGTAAAAAGAAAAATAAACAAAAATAATGACTCAAACAAGTCCAAGTAGGAGAGAAATATTTCGTCCTTCTTACGCGAAAAACATCATCAGTCTGACTTTATTCAAAACAAAATACGTACATTTGTGTTTATAGAAGAGAAAGTGAGTTAGTAGTGGAATTGAGGAGTAGGGAGGTTAGGGAGGATTTTGATTGAAATGAGAATAACATCATATAAAGTGGAGGGGGAGTTCAGAGGATGCTGGTAACACCACCTTCCTCCTTATCCTCCCCATGCAATAAATCAAAGTCTCCTCTAACCATGAATTTTACCCACTTCTCCCAACCACCCTCTCTTTCCCAACAAACACCTAGCAACCTCCTCTTCTCATCTTCCCAGCATCCAAACAATATATATACTATAAATAGACATATATATATATATATAAACACATATATCAACTAGAAGCATACGTGGATCCCTCAACAACAATATATATATATATGTGTGTGTGTGTGTGTGTGTGTGTGTGTGTGTGTCAACATCAACGTGTTTTTCACAACTTATCAGGGCTTATTTAAAAAAAGAATATGTGTGAAAACATTTTGAAATAGTAAAATATCAGTCCGTTCCACTATTTAACGCATCGGTTGAAGCGAGGGAAGATATTGGTTCATGCCTTCCCGAAGAGCATTAATGCCAAATGAACGCTGCTTTAGACGAAATTGGAATTCCGCTCACCGATTCCATTTTCCGCGCCTTTAACCATTATGCGAAGAGTGCACCTTCTGAAAATGGCGACCATAGTGTTCCTAAACAAACTAGAGTTATGGCTAATTTTCAGCTTCAGAGAAAAAGAAAATGGATTCTATAATATTTGGATTCTTTGAATATGTCGACCATTACATTCGCAGTTGATATTTCCCATGACCCATGAGGTTGTCGGGTTAAATCGAACTTAAATTCTACCCCGCCGAAAGAAAGAAAAATACCAAAAATCAGGAAATTAACCGAATTTAATGACATTTTCAGTGTTGATATATTAATGAATAAAAGATATAATGCAGCAGTTATTTTATCTAAAAACTTTTCAGGTCAGTTAACTTTGAACCACGTATCTTTGAGAATCTGTGTTACGCCTCAAAGATACGTGGTTCAAAGTTAACTGACCTGAAAAAAATGTTAAAGTTTTTAAATAAAATAACTTGTGCATTATATCTTTTATTCATTAATATCAACACTGAAAATTTCATTAAATTCGGTTAATTCCCTGATTTTGGTTTTTTTTTCTTTCGGCGGGGTGACATACGATGGTGGAATTTAGGTCCCTTAAGTTCGATTGAACCGGTTGTCGATTATTTCCCGGCATGGAGTCTCTTCGGGCAGTTAGGATTACTTGGTGTTACCCATCTTGTTTCCATCTCGTTGGTTGGTTGGTTGGTTGGATTTTACAGCATGTCAATCCTGTCGGGTTATTTTATGCTGAAGACGTTTTGTTTTATTCATTCTTGATGGCTCCTCAATTTTTTTTAATTCAATTTTTTAAACAGATTTTTTAAATTCATTTTGTTCTATTCAACCCATATAGGTGCTAGGACTTGACATGACCAGCCGATTGATCGAAGGGGGCCTCTCAACTATCTAGCCTAAGGACCAAAGTGTCCATCTGTAAGGGTTAGAAGGGGTTCACACCATTCCCAAGGGTATTAGGTCAAAAGTGAACGTAATATCGTGACTGAGAGTTCGAACATGCTTGCTACGATATCGCAATCCTGCACGTTAGCCACGACACCACGGGTAATACCCACTTTGAATTTTCAAAATTATTTCTTGTTAAAATGGATTTTTTTAAAAATTTCATTGACAAATTGTGACATTGTGAGACGTGGCTTGAATATCACAAACGACAAATAAAGCAAAATACGGAATTCATTAGGTCGTAAGTCCTGCGACGCACGTGACCATTTACGACTTCAATCGCAAAATCAGCGTCAAAGACGCAGCGTGAGGAAGTTCGGACGTAGCGATAAAGTTAAAACGAGAGAGATCGAACGGTTTATCACGTGACACGACAAAACTAACCAATCACGGTGACAGAGCGACTAATTCGAACACACGAGAGACGGACTTTGAGGAGGGAGACGGATAGAGAGAAAGAGAACGAGAGAGAGAGCAGTGGATAGAGCAGTGGAGAGAGAGGGGGAGAGAGAGACCAGGGGAGGAAGACAGCGAATGAGAGAGAGAAGAGAGAGAGAGAGAGAGAGAGAGAAGAGAGAGAATGAATGCCACTGACACACGCAAAGGGACTTCTCCTCAAACGACTGTCATGACCTAATTTCATCTCCAACCTTTCCTACGCACAGGCGTCACACGCACACACACATATATACACACACACATACACACACACATGCACACATGCATGCACTCTCTCCTCTCTCTCTCTCTCTCTCTCTCTCTCTCCTCTCTCTCTCTCTCGCTCTCTCTCTCACACCACACACACACACATTCTCTTCTCTATTTGTCTCTCTCTCTTTTGTCTCTCTGTCTCTCTCTCTTCTCTCATTCTTTATCTCTCTCTTTATCTCTCTTTCTCTATTTGTCTCTCTTTCTCTTTCTCTCTCTTTCTATCTCTTTCTCTCTCTTCATTCTCTCTTTCTCTCCCTCTATCTCTCTCTCTCTCTCTCTCTCTCTCTCTCTCTCTCTCTCTCTCTCTCTCTCTCTCTCATACGCACATTTGTCCAGACTTCCCCATGATCAGTCTCGGTAAATATTACACCTGTCAAACCTTTCTGCGCACCGCCCCACCCCACCCCCGTGCCAATTCTTCAAGTCTTTGAGAAAATGTCCAAATAAAATCGTTAAAGAAGAATCCATCATTAATTGCATGCAGTTGATTCAAGACAGATTGTTTGAAGTAATTTCCAGGAACACATATACACACACACACACACACACATACACACACAGGCACACACACACACAGACACACACACATACACACACGCACACACACACACACACATACACACAAATATGCACACGTACACACATACATCAAGCGACTGTCATGAGCCTATTTCGTCTCCAACCTTTCTTATCACAGTCAAAGATTGTTTGAAATAATTTCTAGACTCACACACATACATACATACAATATATACACACGTACACACATACAATGCACACACACACACACACACACACACATAATATATATATATATATATATATAGAGAGAGAGAGAGGGGGGGAGAGAGATGTGAGGTATCCAAAACTTGGTAGTGAGGGATGATTCTATATGTGATTTCTAAGATACACTGTATTATTATTGTATGATCCAATATGTATAAATACAGTGAATCTTTAAATCACTACAGAGAGCTCAATGTATAATAAACTTTTTAGATTATATACAGAGTAATATTTATCTTAGAAAGGAAGGAAAAACTCAACACCGTAATTCCATAATAAATTTATTTCGACCAAAATTGGGGCCTTTATAAATCTAAGTTGATTTAATATAGCTCCCAAAATCCAGTCTCATCAGATGGAAGATCATATATATATATATATATATATATATATATATATATATATATATGTGTTGTGTGGTGTGTTGTGTGTGTGTGTGTGTATGTGATGTTGTTATAGAGTCCACGTATGCCTCTTTGCCGGTATATCTGATGAGTCTCTCTATATATATGTGTGTATATATTCATCATTTTTCCCTCCCAATATTGTATTTCGCTTCTTCCCAGAAAGTCTCCATTCCCTATACCTTGACCAAGGGTGATGTTCACCCGAAATATCGGAATTAATCGAACCAGGGACAGAACAACGCCTGAATATTAAAATTCTGTTTTTGTTGTTTTTTTTTTGCGGGGGATTTGTTCTGTTTATTTCCAACTTCAAAATACAAAAAAAAAACACGTTCAAAAGAACAAAGTTTATACATAACATATTTGTGTATATATTATATATACACATATATATATATGTGTGTGTGTGTGTGTGGTGTGTGTGTGTGTGTGTGTGTGTGTGTGTGTGTGTGTGTGTGTGATAAATTTATATTGTATATTTAGGAACATAACTTTTGGCTGTTTTAGAAGCATGAAAGAAATGAAGGTCTTAAGCTAAAAGATGAATAATGTATGTATTGTTAATATAATTTGCTATATTTATAAGTAAAGAGTGCTCAATATGATTCCTACACCATGTATATCTAAGATAGGGTAGCTAAAACATAAAGTCAACGGCGCTTGGTAACTGTCAGTTTCTCGCCTTTGCGATTTCCCAAACCAACTTTTTGACTTTTCAAATTCTTTTTTTTTGTATTTTTTTTTACTATTTTTGTTTTGTTTTCTCTTTTTTTTTTTTTTTTTTTGTTTGTTTTTTTTTTTTTGCTTTTTTGTTTTTGTTTTTTTTTTTTTTGTTTTTTGTTTTTGTTTTTTCGTATCGCATTTTATGTTCTCATCAACTCATATGAAACAGCAACCAGGAATTAAAAGCTGAATAGCAGCAAGTTCAGTCGATAGAGCAAGGTTCCTGGTTCGATACCGGCCCTCACCATCTCAGCGTATGAGTAGCACATATGTGCGGTAAAGTGAGGAGCTGATGATAGGTGTAGCTCTCCACCTCATACGCAAAAACAATCTCCTTGGTCTATCAAAAGTGAAAAGGGAATAGACTCCCTCGCTCTCTGGTTGATACCGACTTTGGGCCGACCTGTCGACTACTTACGACTTTGGGAATCGTAATGGGCGCAACGGTTATCAAAATGGTCTGAAAAAAGTATGGTGCATACAGTGAGGATTGAGCTCGCTATTTACACGTAATGGATCTGCGAGACTAGCTTGCTAACTATCACTTCACGCTGGATGTCCTTTTTATCCAACCCGTTCACCACGAGTAGGATATGACACAAGTCACAAGTATGGGGCATCCTGCGAGGAACGAACTCGCTATTCAGTAGTAATGGACCACCAACCATTACATCACAATGAGACGCCCAAGGGAGTGTTTTGAGTATGACTTTGAACTACATCTGGTGATGAGGCTACACTTCTGGAGAACACCGTCCAAAAATGTGTCACAATTAGTAACTGTCCATTAGGGTAGGTCGATTTTTCATTTTTTGTTAATTGTGGAAGCTATCCCCCAGATATCATAGAAACAATACAATACTCACCGTCGCAGTGGGATTCTAACTACCGTCGAGTTAGCAGACAAGAACAACATGCAAGCTGTAACTTAATACAGTCCTTGCATGCTGCTGGCATAGTACTTATCCATATCTTTAGCCATCAGTCTGCACTATGCCATCAGCATGCAAGGATTGTATTTAGGTTACAGCTTGCATGTTATTCTTGTCTGCTAACTCGACGGTAGTTAGAATCCCACTGCGACGGTGAGTATTGTATTGTTTCTATGATATCTGGGGGATAACTTCTACATTAATATCAAATTGTCCATCTATGCGAAAGTGTGTTAGTATACTGAATACTGATACCAAAAATTAGATATTTTACTTGCACCATTGTTTGAGGAAATAGTATCAAAGATCGTCTACTACAATACACTAAAAATCCTCGTTTTCTAAAGGGTAAATTTTGCAAAAACGAGGATTTTTAGTGCATTTTAGTAGACGATCTTTAATGCTATTTTTTCAAACAATGGTGCAAGTAAAAGATCTAATTTTTGTATCAGTATTCAGTATACTAACACAACTTTCGCATAGATGGACAATTTGATATTTTTAAAAAGTGAAAAATCGACCTACCCTATTGTCCTTTCACCAAATTTTTTTTTTTTAAGACAATTTTTATCTGCGAATTCCAAAGAATTGTTTCCAAATTTCCTGAATTGTTCCATTCTTTATTTTTCCCGCCAGAAATTAAACCGTTTTATTCCCGGAAGTGCTTGGACCGGAGTAAGTCATCAACTCCGATTCGCTCACAACATTATAAACGCCGTCAAAACATTCCAGGTATGGAGCTTCACCAGCACTGCACATTCAACCGGAACTTAGCGCTTTCCAAAAAAAAGCACCTTCAAGACTACAAAATGGCACAGACAGTAGTAAAGCAATACTTACAGCCAAGACTTATACTTATATGTACTTATGAGATGAGGATTGATATGAATAATTTTGATATTTCGATCAAATTTCCCCTAATTATGCCTTATAAAGCACCTAGTTTCGTACAAAGTTTAGGTGTCGATTTTATTGGCTTTTCTGATAGATTTCGATTCGTAGATTAATATAATAGATTAATATGGTACCAAAGAAATTGCTAAAGTTTGGGAATTGGCAGAGATATGAGGGTTCAAAGGTCCCCTAACTATGTTTTTAAAGGCACCTATTTTCGTGCAAATTTTAAGTGTCGGTTTTATTGGCTTTTCTGATAGATTTCGATGCGTTGTCCTCATGTTTATTGTGTATAAACAAAACGTTCAGGCCACAGTAACCTCAGGCTATTTTCAAGTCGAGTTTTTGGGATTTTTTTTTTTAAATTACCTTAAAATAAGTAATCTCCAGACGATTACCCATGAATTCAAACGTGGTTTCGGAGCTGAAATCGTTACCACTTATGATGACATATTTTAAGATAATTTAAAAGAAAAACATCTGAACAGAGCCCGAGGTTACTGTGGCCTGAAAGTTGTTTTTATACACAATAAAGATGAGGACAACAGTCCGAAATATCATAATTATTCATATCAAGCCTCATCTCATAAATACAGACAAGATGACTTATTGTAAAATAATTTTAGAAAAACATCTGAACAGAGCCCGAGGTTACTGTGGCCTGAAAGTTGTTTTTATACACAATAAAGATGAGGACAACAGTCCGTAATATCAAAATTATTCATAACAGTCAAAAGTCTTTCAATGTTTTAGTACGTGTTAGTTTGCAGTGTGTTTGATACCGGTCCTCGCCAACTCAGCACATGAGTAGCACAGCTTGGATAATCTTATCCGTGGTAAAGTTTCTGAAAGCTGACGATAGGCGTGGCGCTCCACCTCAGCAAAATAATCTCCCCGGTCAAGCGCTAGCGAAATTGGGATAGACTCCCTCTCTGTTCGCCTGATACTGATAACAGGCCACTTTTTAATTTTAAAAATAAGGATATCACGTGACTGTTCAAGTTGCAGTAAGTACCAGCTATGGTTGGTAGTATCGTGTTAGTTGGTGCGCTGACACGTTGTGCATTGCTTCATTCCGTTGTGTGTGATTTGAAAGCCGCAAAGGTTAATGTTCAACGTAAGTCTGATTTATGAACTTGGGCTTTACAAGTTCAAACTGGACCCTAAGCATCCAAAAGGATTTGTTACACGAAAAGTGAGGGCGCAGTTGATCACAGTACGGTAGTCGGGTGGTTGAAGAAATCTCGCTCGGGTTGCCAGAAGCTTGACAATCAGACAAGGTCAATGAGCCTAAAACAACGGATTCCGAGGCCATGCTCCAAGCTGTAGAGGCACATTCAAGCTATGAAATTGGTACCCACTATGGTTGGTAGTATGTTGGTACTTGGTGCGCTACATGTTGTGCATCGCTTTACTCTGTGTGTGTGCGTGATTTGAAAGCCTCCCAGATGAACGTTCAATGTAGTCTAATTCGGTAACTTATACTTAGGAAGTTCAAATAGAGCCATAATAATAGTATTCGGTGAGTAGCTTTCGGAGAGTATCAGGCGAGCTCGGTGGTATCTCACAGTCCGGTGTAGTTCGTTACCTTCACACACTCGGCAAAAGTGTTCGGATCTGCCAAATTATGCAGCACATTAACAAAATATTGCAAAACTTGTGGTTCACCCTAGTCCTAACCCTAAAAAAACCTAAACTCCCCAATAATGTAGACCGAAAAATCGGAAAATAGATCAAGTAGCACTTCTCAAACAGGAAGAACACAAACTGGAATATTATTCCTCCAACTAAACAAGTTTTAATAAATACAAACATGGCATTATTAATTTATATGTAGTTTGTTTTATTTCATTATTTCATATTTAAAGTTATTTAACATATAGGGTTTTACAAGAAAATTATCTACAAACAAGAAAATTCACCTTAACCTTCACATACCTTAAATTTTAGTATATTTTTTATATCCAATTGTATATCCGGTTTAGTATCTGTTTGTCTGGAAAATACTTTTACCTAATTTAAAATCAAGATAAAAAAAAAATATTTTAAGTAAATATTTTTTACGCTAAAATATACAATATTTGATATAAAATTACAATATTGTACACTGCAATTAGGTGGAGAAATAAAAAAATAGAATAAGATACAAAAAAAGAAAAAGTCCCCAACACGCTTCCCGCGGGCCGCACTAGGCCCTTCACCCAATCCCGCAATGATAAAGCGTTGCAGTCCGCCAAAATCATTTATTTTGTTGGGGGGAGGGGTTTTTGTTTTGTTTTGTTTTTTTTTATTTTTTTTGTTTTTTGTTTTTTGTTTTATTTGTTGTTGTTTTTTTTTTTTGTTTTTTTTTGTAATCCTTAATTTGTTCCTCATAAATTCCTACCATAAAATAAACTGAACCCTCATTTTATGTCCGTGTTTTTGAAAATAAATGTTTTATTTTTCTTGCACCCGTTATTTTACAATACTAAATATATTTTCTTTATTTAAAAAACATTTATTGCAAACATATTTAAAACATTTATTGCTAAAACACGGACATAAAATGAGGGTTCAGTTTATTCTATGGTAGGAATTTACGAGGAAACAAGTTAAGGATTACCTTTTTTATTATTATGTTTCCTTTCTTTTTTTCTTCTTTTTTTTTTTTTTTTTTTTTTTTTTTGAATAACTTTCTCGCAAGTTGGGAGAGTTTTTTTTTTTAGATCATGATCCTGGACAATCCTGAGTTAAGCTTTATGACCCGCGGCCTGCAAAGGTTGGGGCCCTGATTTATTTGTACATTAAGTACCTCATGATAACTGTTCGACTGTGTGATTTATGTTTATATAGAAATCAACAATTATCGATTATAGATAATTAGTAAGCTTATTTATTCAGTGAGAATCAAACTCACCATCGTCCTATTCAAGGCTTTTTTATTTTTATTTTTATTTTCATTTCTATTTTATTTTCACTTTATTTGATATTATTTCTATTGTTATTATTTTTTGTTTCTTTTTTGTTTTTATTTTGTTTTTATTTTGTTTTATTTTTTGTTGTATTTTTGTTTTGTTTTGTTTGTTTTTGCTTTTTGTTTTTTTGTTTTTTGTTTTCATTTTAATTGTTGACTCTTTTGTCTCAATGTGAATATTTTAAAACGCTTTCGTTTGATTTTTTAAGATATATATATATATATATATATATAATATATATATATTATATATATATATATATATTATGGATATTAATCTTGTTACAAGATTACTATCCATAATATAATATATTATTGATTTTAAAACTGCTCTGCTATGTTAGCATTGAGCACCTTTCAATGTTAATACTTTTCTCATTCATTCTCTATTCATTTTATATATATATATATATATATATATATATGTTGTGTGTGTGTTGTGTGTGTGTGTGTGTGTGTGTGTGTGTTTAAAATGAAAAATAAAGGAAAGAAAATGTTGAATGGATAAAATAGGATTTATTTTATTTTACTGACACGTGTTTTGGTCATGAGTTTATCCATGCATACATGTATTCTATCTATCTATTATTATTTGAAATACAAAATAAAATAACGATAACAATAATAGAAAAAACAACAGAAATGTTTAGTCTACAAAGAAATAACGACCTTCGTCAGAATAAATCCTTATTTGTTTTAAATGAAATCGGTTGAAATACGGAGAATTCCCGAGATGTTTGAAAAAATAACTTTTTTGAAATCGCTTGAAGAAAGTGTTCTAACGCGATGGAGAAAACAGTTATGTTGACCTCATCGTCGCATGCGACGGATTTTGAAATGGAGAGATGATGGCTGGAGAATATAAGGAAGAAAGTCAGGTGGAAATTTTAATTTGATATATGTATATGAACGGGTTAAAACTCTTCCTGTTTGAAAAAGAGAATTTGTCTATTTTCTTTCAAAAACTATTACACTAAGATATACAATTATGTCGTTGCGGATGTGTTAATGAAGAAACGATCGCATGACTTGTACGCTTTTTGGAACATCAATGTTTTCGTTTTGAATTCAAATTATTTTTAGCTTCACTCTTGTGGAGTCTGGTTTAAAAACAAGCTCTGAAGATGATTTTTATAAATCGAAATATTGTTCAATATTAGATATGAATATGATATAAGATATTTTCATTTTAACAGCATTGTGTGTTTCATATCTTTATTATCTATCTATCTATCTATCTATCTATATATATATATATATATATATATATATATATATATATATATATATATACTTCTTCTGTCCCACAATTGTTGTTACATTTAGTATATGTAGATTATATGCAAATGTAACAACTTTTGTGGTACAGATACTGTTATATTTTTTTAATAATGTTTAATGATATTTTAATGATATCTTAATGATATTTTAATTAATCTTAATTGCTACAAGCACTTTACACTATTTCTCTATATTTTTACTTTTTCTTTATTTTTGTTTACATTTTAATTTGCTTTCATTCATTTGATTCTTTTAATTGATTTTTTTTTGTTTCATTATGATATTTTTGTTTGTATTTATTTTTGTTTGCTGTTTTTTTTTTTTCTTATTTTCATTTTTTTTTTTTTTTTGAAACACATTCTGCACTATGCGAATGATTATTTTTTTATTTCATTTCATTTTTTTTTAATATGTTATATAAATAAGGTCACGTGATTATTAGGAGAAGAGTCCGTCGTCTAAGTACTTCAAGTGAGTTCTGCACAGAGTAATATGTATTTCTTAAATAGTGGCTAGAACCATCACCACTGTTGAGGACGGGTGGGGGATGGGTCATTCCATTATATCAAAATACTACTTGATCATTTAGTGTATCATATATACTAGAACAAAAATGCACCTTCCGAGACAAGTGTTATTATACCAAAAACGTATATGTTGTATATTCTCTTACACTTCTTCTTATCGTCTTTGGTAACTTATGTTTCTTTTTTGTAGCGTCTGGACTTCGTCTTGGGGATTTCATGTCTGGTCTTCTATTGGGGATTTCTCATCTATCATAAGCCCTGGTCATTGGTAGTTTTTAGATAATAACCAAAGACTTCATTTGCTTTAGATCATATTCTATTCCGAAATCCCCACCAGACAACTGCGCAGATTATGAGTATGGAAACGTGCCAGCCAACTTGCTCCCTTCGCAGTTTTGGCCGATACTGAACTAAGTCTTTCTAATCTAGACCAGAAAGGAACCTTCTGCATCGATTTTCAACGGTATCCGCCGAAGGAGGATCAGAGGTCAAGCCGTGTCACTCAATCCTTCAAGGCCGCCGGCTGCAACTTATAAGAGCGTATTTTGGTTTCTACACTACTGTACATAAGTGTTAGGGTACTAACAACTATGTAACACAAGTAGTTAAGTTTTAATATAATTAGGCATTAATAGCAAATATATGCACCTTCCAGGTATTTAATCATTTATTTTTTTATCTTTTTATTTGTTATTTGAATTTTTTTACATTTGGATTCTTTATTTATTTTGATTTTGATTCGTTTTTTTTTATTTATTTATTTTTGTAATTTATTGTTCTTTCGTCTTTTTATTGTTTGTTTGTTTGTTTGTTTATGAGAATTTTTTTTTAAAATCAAATTTTTTTTTAAACTCTGCTTTTGTTTTAATACATTTATTTTCTACTGTGTTTTTTTTGTTGTTTGTTTCTTTCTTTCATTGTTTTTTTGTTTGTTAGTTTTATTATATTTTTTAATTATTTTTATTTTTGTTTCCATTTTTCCTTCTCCTTTGTTAATTTCCTTTCATCAATCCTCCGTTTTATCGTCACATTCCTTTCTATATTTTAAAAACCACAAAATAAAAAACATACCCCTACCATCCACGACTTCATTTTGCTTTGAGAACTGATTTTATATTTACTTCTACTTAATGTATTTATGAGATGAGGCTTGATATGAATTATTTTAATGTTTCGGACTGTTGTCCTCATCTTTATTGGGTGTTCACCAGTTCAGGCTACAATAACCTCGAGCTCTGACTGAACAGGTCAGTTAACTTAATTTAGGTCCGTTAAGTTCGATTTAACCGAAAATTGAGTCTTGAAAAAAATTCGAATAGCCATCATCAAGAATGAATAAAAGAAAACGTACTATTTTCCTGAATGTTTGAGATGAGGCTTGGAAGATTAGTATTATCTGCGTTATTCGGACTATTGTCCTCATCTTCATTGTTATCTGTATGATTATATACTATTTCTCTGAATGTTTGAGATGAGCTTGAAGATTAGTATTATCTGCATTATTCGGATTATTGTCCTCATCTTTATTGTTATCTGTACTGATCTCTGAATGTTTGAGATGAGGCTTGAAGATTAGTATTATCTGCGTTATTTCGGACTATTGTCCCCATCTCATTGTTATTTGTACAACGTTTCGGCCGGTATACCCTCCGGCCTTCTTCATGTATTTCTTGTCGACTCGGGAACCATCTTGAACTCGGGAACCTTCTTTTCGAACTCGGGAACCTTCTTGCCGTAATCGAGAGCCATCACGGAACTTTGAACTTGAAAGAAAACGTCTTCGGCATAAAACAACCCAACAATGGTTGACATGCCGTAAAACCCAACAAACCTAACCAAACCTTTTATGACCATCGGTAATTTGCATGCGTAATCATGTAGCACAATAAAAAGCGAACCACCCGATCGGGAGGAGAGGGGGGAGAAGTGTGAATATTGAAGCTAGACGTGTAAGACTGTTATTTCTGGTGCAGTCAACAACTGCAATCTATTCAGACTAAAGATATTTTTAGTAAACAACAACCCGAGGACTTTTTTGATAAACTAAACAACACTTAGGAAATGGCAACCTGAGACCTGTTTAGCAGACTAAACAATCTTTAGTAAAAATCAAAGCGGTCGCTGTTTAAAAGGAACGAGATTCTCGAAACAGACGAGAACATAAACGAGAAAATAAAAACAAAACATTGGATTTATCTTATTCAGCAATTTTTAGTAAATTGCAACCTGTGGCCCGTTTTCCAGACTGTAGTTTGAATAGGTAGTAGTCTGTCTGTCTAACTATATATATATATATATATATATATATATATATATATATAATATATATATATATATATATATTATTGTAAACACGGTATGTTTGGAATGGCTTTTTTGCCGACAATTTTTGGGAGAATATGTGCTTAATTGGAGTCGTACCTAATTTTGAAAATTAATTAATTAATAATGAATTAGGCGGGAATGCCTATTTAAATGTATGGCTAAACAAATCGAGAAAAATCAATCTCTGTATGTACATTTCGGCCTATTAGGCCTCATCAGCAATCCCGCCTAATTCATTATTAATTAATTAATTTTCAAAATTAGGTACGACTCCAATTAAGCACATATTCTCCCAAAAATTGTCGGCAAAAAAGCCATTCCAAACATACCGTATTTACAACTTATCATATCGTCGTGTAATAAAAGTCACTGAAGAGGAATATTAACCTACTCTAAACAAATCGTAAAATCTAGGAAGTGCGTTTGGTGTAGGGGTTGTGATATCGGCCTGTCAGCTTGGCAGTCCGGTTTCAGATCACGCACAGGGCGGCCTTCCTATCTATAGCTCTGCTGATGAGGCCTAATAGGCCGAAATGTACATACAGAGATTGATTTTTCTCGATTTGTTTAGCCATACATTTAAATAGGCATTCCCGCCTAATTCAATATTAATTAATTAATTTTCAAAATTAGGTACGACTCCAATTAAGCACATATTCTCCCATATATATATATATATATATATATATATAAATTATTTATTAAATATAACTGTTTATACAAAGGTTTTAAAACTAAAACTAAAACCTTTTATAAACAGTAATATATATTATATATATATAATATAATATATATATATATATATATATATATATATGTGTTGTGTGTGTGCGCGCGCGTGTGTGTGTGCGCGCGTGTGTGTTTAATATTGTATATATTATATGTCTATATATATATTTTGTTTGGGCTTTAGTGTGAAGCATTAAAAATATTAGAAACTCGGTTTTTTAAGTGTTAAGTTTCGTTTTATTCTGTTCAATTTTCGAGAGTGTCATCTATTCGGCGGAACACTTAAAAACCGAGTTTCTAATATTTCTAATGCTTCACACTAAAACCCAAACAAAATATATATACCATAAATAGATGGATATATATACATATATAAACACACATATATCAAAGAGAAGCATACGTGGATCCCTTAACAACAACAATATATATATATATATATATATATATATATATATATATATATATATATAAAGAAAGTGATCTGAAGATACTCGTAGAGTCTCAGATACCCACGGGTGGAAATGGACCGTAATCGCATGTCAACCCTTGAAGACATTTTAGTTTTATTCATTATTGTTTAGTGTTATAATTCGTTTTTAAACACATTTTTAAGATTTCTCTGAGTTTTTGAGATGAGGTTTGATTATTAGTATTATCTGCATTATTCGGATTATTGTCCCCATCTTCATTGTTTTTGTTGTTTTGTTTTTTTCATAATTAAGAAGGCTAGATCAGATTGAGAATAAAATACAATATGAGTCTAGGTAAAAAATCATACATAAAATGAATAGGTAGATATTCTAGCCAAAACAAAACATTAGGTTTATAAGTTCCCAGAATGTCCAATTAGACACATGGCCTAGTGGATAAGGTAGTTAGATTAAAACAGTTCTAAGAGACAGTTATCTCTGGATTCCGGGTTCAAACCTGACCGACGGCAGTAACATAGAAAAATAATTAACACAACTCCTACCTATGGTTAGCGGAATGAGAACAGGATATCCCCCGAGGTCTAAATAACGGGTTAAGTTCGAAGTTCCGTGATGGCTCCTGATTACGACAAGAAAGTTCCCGAGTTCGAAAAGAAGGCCGGAGGGCATATCGGCCGAAACGTTGTACAAATAACAATGAAGATGTGGACAATAGTCCGAATAATGCAGATAATACATTTTAAGACATTTAAACTATAGACGGACCCAAAAGATATTACCATTCCGGTTCAACGTGGAACTGGGAGTAATGGCATTCAAGGGTACTCCACCCTTCTCAGAGCACCATAATTGGAACCTGACTACTTTTTTAATCGAATGATGGGATAGATTTAAACAAAGATGTAATGATAAACGAACACTCGGATAGGCTTAAGAAAGCTTTATTCTACTTAGAATAATGTTAAAGTTTATTGAGAGCTTATATACTCTTAGAAACGCCAAAGAGTTCCCCAAAGGGGAGGTAATAATGAAATAGGGGAGATAACTGTCAATTACTTATTACAAAAAATGTCTTAACTTTGGGATCAAGGAGATCCCATCCGATACTAATAATAAAATGCTTCGTATAGTGACTATTAACACACTTTATTTAAATGGAATTATGGGATAGATTTAAACAAACATGGCTACACATTGGGGTAAAGTTTTCATGGATATTTGATCAATTTTGTGAACTCTGGTTCGATATCGCGTCCAACAGCCAAAGGGTTAAAAGTGTTGATCAATAATTTGTCATGAGTATTTATTGAAAAGATAATAAAAAATCCAAAATGGCCGCGGGAAAGAAGAGGGCGATGAATATGAATCTACAGAAGAAAGAAAAAGAATAACAACGATTTGAGGTTTGGCCAATCTGGATTTTATTGTTTCATTTAAAATCCAATATGGTTCAATCACAAGATTGTTTAAAAGTGTTTAAAAAAATTGTTGGATAATTCTAAACGGCAGGTGTTATGAATATTTTAAATTTCTTAAGGAGAGTTGAACATCCGGTAGGAAATGAAAATGGTGGATTTTAGATTTCGTTGGAAACATGGGACAGAAGATAGATAGATAGATAGATAGATAGATAGATAATGAAATACTGGATAGATAGATCGATAGATAATAGATAGATAGATTATGAACAGACTGAGATAGATAGATATAGATAGATAGATAGATATGAACAGTCAAAATTAGATAGATATATAGATAGGTAGATGGATGTGAACAGTCAAAATTTATAATTATATATATATATATATATAGAGAAGAGAGGAGAAAGAGAGAGAGAGAGATAGATAGATAGATAGATAGATAGATAGATATCAATAGATTGGAATAAATAAATAGATAGATAGATATGAAATGACTGAGATAGATAGATATGAAATGACTGAAATAGATAGATAGATAGATATCAATTGAGATATATGAATAAAACAGCTGTACGGCCACCTACCACATATCACCCAAACCATCCGATTAAGACGGACAAGACACGCAGGACACTGCTGGAGAAGCAAGGATGAACTCATAAGCGACGTCCTCCTGTGGAAGCCAACACATGAACAAGCCAGTGCGGGCCGACCAGCAAAGACGTACATTGATCAGCTCTGTGCGGATGCCGGATGCTGCATAGAGGACCTCCCGAGAATGATGAGCGATAGGGACGGATGGGGAGAAATTGTCATGGATATCCGCGCTAACTGTGCGACATGGTGATGATGATGTATATATATATATAGTCATGGTACACGGTAATAACCTACTCGGTTCCACCATAAGGATCTTCAGGGTTAAATCCACTGGATGAATCAAGATATGGATTAATGGCAGTCGATTTCACGTGTGTATTTTTTCCACGATAAATAGTTGATTATAGGTCCGCGGTCGAAGAACGCTGGTTTGAAATTCAAAAATTCAAAAAGAGCGGAAGTTGCATTTTTTTTCAAAGGATCAAAATATAAACATTGTTAGAAATCCGCTTTGTGCTATTGTTTTAAAGGTTTACAACAATGATGAGGATTGTCTATATTATTATAGAGTCTGTAGTGATTAAATGTGGTTTTATTAATATATATCTAAAGTTATTTATTTGAACTAAAGTCAATAGAATTTGTATATATGTATACACATATGGAGGTGTATTTTTACCATTTCAATGGTCTTATCATTATTTTTAAAAGATTTTTTTTTACAATTTTGGCTTTTAGTTATTTACTAAGTTTTGCTCGGATGTAGCACACAGGCCTCAGATTGCTTAAATAGTCACCCATCTAAGTACTGACAAAATCATCAATGCTTTACTTCACTGGTCTGGTGGGAACTAGTACTTTTATTACGACTGCAAGTCTTGTATATATTTTAGTTGTTATTTTCTAAGCTTTGCTGAAATATAGCCAACAGGTTGCTTACAGTACCTGCTGTTGCTTAAGTTGTCACTCATCTAAGTATTGAACAGGCTCATCACTGCTTAACTTTGGTAATCTAGTGGGAACCGGTGCTTGATCGTAAAAGTAATTTTATGTTATTTATTAAGTTTTGCTAAGAATATATATAACATACAGGACGCATGTTGCTTACAGTACCTGCTGTTGCTTAAATGGTCACCCATCTAAGTATTAAACAAGATGATCTCTGCTTAACTTGATCTAGTCGTTGGTTTGTTGGTTGTTTTATTCTATGTCATATCAACCCTTTTCGGTCCATTTAAAGCCGATTCAATTCATTTTCATATCAGATTGCTTACAGGGCCTGCTGTAGCTTAAATGGTCACCCATCTAAGTATTGAACAGGCTCATTGCTGCTTAACTTTGGTGATCTTGTTGGAACTGGTGCTTCCAGCATGACTTGATCGTAAAGATAATTTTATTTTATTTATTAAGTTTTCATAAGAATATATATAGCACACAGGGCGCATGTTGCTTCCAGTACCTGCTGTTGCTTAAATGGTCACCCATCTAAGTATTGTACGGGCTTATCGCTGCTTAACTTTGGTGATCTCGTTGGAACAGGATCGTAAAAGTAATTTTATTTTATTTACTAAGTGTTCATAAGAATATATATATAGCACACAGGACGCATGTGGCTTACAGTACCTGCTGTTGCTTAAATGGTCACCCATCTAAGTATTGAACAGGCTCATTGCTGCTTAACTTTGGTGATCTCGTTGGAACCGGTGCTTCCAGCATGACTTGATCGTAAAGATAATTTTATTTTATTTATTAAGTTTTGCTAAGAATATATATAGCACACAGGACGCATGTTGCTTACAGTACCTGCTGTTACTTAAATGGTTACCCATGTAAGTATTGTACGGGATTATCGCAGCTTAACTTTGGTGATCTCGTTGGAACAGGATCGTTAAAGTAATTTTATTTTATTTACTAAGTTTTCATAAGAATATATATAGCACACAGGACGCATGTTGCTTAAATGGTCACCCATCTAAGTTTTAAACAAGCTGATCTCTGCTTAACTTGATCTAGTGGCTGGTTTGTGGGTTGTTTTATTTTATGTCATATCAACCCTTTTCGGTTCATTTAATGCCGAATCAAGTCGTTTTCATATCAGATTGCTTACAGTACCTGCTGTTGCTTAAATGGTCACCCATCTAAGTATTGAACAGGCTTATTGTTGCTTAACTTTGGTGATCTCGTTGGACCCGGTGCTTCCAACATGACTTGATCGTAAAAGTAATTTTATTTTATTTATTAAGTTTTGCTAAGAATATATATAGCACACGGGACGCATGTTGCTTACAATACCTGCTGTTGCTTAAATGGTCACCCATCTAAGTATTGTACGAGATTATCGCTGCTTAACTTTGGTGATCTCGTTGGAACAGGATCGTAAAAGTAATTTTATTTTATTTACTAAGTTTTCATAAGAATATATATAGCACACAAGGCGCATGTTGCTTACAGTACCTGCTGTTGCTTAAATGGTCACTCATCTAAGTATTGAACAGGCTTATCTCTGCTTAACTTCGGTATTTCCATCCAGCATGACTTGATCGTAAAAGTCATTTTATTTATTAAGTTTTGCTAAGAATACATGTATAGCACACAGGGCGCATGTTGCTTCCAGTACTTGCTGTTGCTTAAATGGTCACTCATCTAAGTATTGAACAGGCTCATTGCTGCTTAACTTCGGTAATTTAGCAGGTGCTTTTAGCGTGACTTACTTACTTACTTACGCGTTTATGAACGCTTGCTTTCCTGCTGCTCACAGTATCTGATGTCGCTTAAGTGGTTATTCATCTAAGTATTGAAACAAGTGCGTCGCTGCTTGGGCGTGACTTGACCACACGAGTCTAAAAGAAGCAAAAATGCTGCGTACAAAATACACTTCAACATACAAATCTTTATTCTTTTTTTTCTTTTTTTTCTGTACATATCGCTTTCTGTTTCATTTCCCGCCAATGAAGAGAGGGAAAGGCAGAGACAAAATAACTATACATAATTTCTTTTGTTATTGTTTTTCACTAGGGATACCCAAAAATGTCGTCTGCTTTTCATTTTAAAAACGAAATTAAAATTAATTAAGTCGATTATTTAAGGTCAAATTTTTGTCTACGTCGAAAAGCAGGAACATAATGTTACTTGCGTGGGGTGCGCGGTATATACACATTAATATAAGTTTAGTGTATATATATATATATATATATATATATATATATATATATATATATATATAAGTAATCCACAGACACATGTTTCGAAGTATCACTTCTCATCAGTGTGGTTATACCTTAACAGCTACCCCTGACCGGGTTTGAGACCCGAATGAACTTTCGTTCGCCAAACCTCTTACCCGCACGGCCAGAGGCAGCTGTCAAATATACGAGAATGTTTAATCGCTACATTTCTAAGCGGAAATGAATTCACTAGAGGCCTCAAATATTTGTAAACAAAGCGAGGTTTAGCTACACGCCAGAACGGTGAATCTGCAATTAAATCCCTATTTAAAGTACTCGACCAAAGTGGGAGTATATATATAATAAATAAGTAATCCACAGACACGTGTGTCGAAGTAGATATATATATATATATATATATATATATATATATATATATATATATGTAAAGAGAGGAAGTAAATCCGACGGTATGTAATATATCAAGAAAAATGAAAAAACACAGGTTTAAATGGTTAAGTGGTGAGTTTATTGGCCGACGCTGCAGTGTTTCGATCTATTAAATAGATCATCTTCAGGGCATAAGATTTTTTTTTTTTTTTTTTTAAACAGACTGAATAAGAAGGATTACCACTCACTTTTTCTCATCATTCTGTGATATATAATTTCTTATCTTATGCCCTGAAGATGATCTATTTAATAGATCGAAACACTGCAGCGTCGGCCAATAAACTCACCACTTAACCCATTTAAACCTGTGTTTTTTCATTTTTCTTGATATATTACATACCGTCGGATTTACTTCCTCTCTTTACATATATATATATATATATATATATATATGTTGGGCTTGCAAGTTTCTTGGTATAAGGTGATTCTAGGCTGGTCCTATTCTCTAACAGTAGTTTGTTGTAGAGTCCAGGTTTCGTATGAGAGCTCAATGTTTAATACTTATAAAACAGAGCAAATTTATTTGTGAATAAAAAGGCCTTAACTACCATGGGTATCGTGATTATGGACCATTCACAAATATATATATATATATATATATATATATATATAATTTGTTTATAGAAATAATTTTCATTAATCTAATGTATATTAATAAATTGGTATAAATGATTTTCAATAACTTTATGTGCAACAATAAATTGCTATCAACAAATAGGTAGAAATAATTTTCATTAATTTCATGTGGATCAATAAATTAGAAACATTTCACCATCTTACCACAAGGTTTCTAGTTCGATACCGGTCCTCGCCAACTCAGCGTATTAGTAGCACAGGGATCTGTGCGGTAAAGTTAGGAGCTGATGGTAGGTGTGGCGCTCCACCTCAGATGCTAAAACAATCTCCTTGGTCTAGCGCTATTGAAAAGGGGATAGACTCACTCGCTGACTGGCTGATACCGACTTTAGGCCGCCCCGACGACTTTACTTACTTTACTACTCATATATATATAATATATATATATATATATAATAT
>CM042176.1:58714448-58724448 GCA_023376005.1 Doryteuthis pealeii
TATATTATATATATATATATATATATATATATATTATGAGGAAAAATGAGTAAAGAAAAGAAAAGTAAATGGATAAAATGAATTTAATCGATATCACATTAATCGATATCACTTACACATGTGTTTCGGTCAGTTTATGTGTGTGAAAATATTTCGCACACATAGAAGAATCGACCTTCATCAGAGTGAATATTTATTTTTTATAAAAAAAATGTGATATCGATTAAATTCATTTTATCCATTTACTTTCTTTTCTTTACTCATTTTTCCTCATAGTGTCGGATTCAATTCCTTTTCCATTTTTACATATATATATATATATATATATATTATATATATATGTGTTGCGTGTATACGTACATGAATATATATATTAACCCTTGTGCATATATTGATAAATACGACCATATATACATAGAGATTTTTTTTCTTTCAATATATATATATATATATATATATATCACTCAGCGTATGAGTAGCACAGGGATCCGTGTGGTAAAGTGAGGAGCCGATGGTAAGTGTGGCGCTCCACTTCAGACGCTAAAAACAATATATATATTATATATATATATATATATATATATATATATATATGTATGTATGTATGAGGGGGTGTAATTAATGTCATTTTATTTAGGACAGGTATAATTGCCAACACAGGAACATGTATAATACATCAAAATGAAGCTGGTCCTCTGTGGATTACATCCCTACTTCACCATATAGTCACCGTTTCTCTAAATAGCAATGTTCCACCTTCAAATGAGAGCATGTATCCCTGCCACATAAAATTGTGTTGACTGTTCTTTGAGCCACTTCTTCACTACAGAGTTCACTTCCGTGTCACTGGAATAATGTTTGCCTCTCAAACCCTCTTTCATGTGGCCGAAGAGATGATAGTCTGAAGTCGCTAAATCTGGTGAGTATGGAGGATCCGGTAAAGTTGCCCGCCCGAATGAGGCGATTTTCTTCCTAGTCCTGATGCTTGTGTGTGGTCGGGCATTTTCATGCGGAAGGAGGACATTGACGGTTGGCAAGTTGGGTCTTACTCGTCGGATTCTTGCTCTGGGCCTCGTTAGGGTCTCAATGTAGGACTTCATTTTATTAAAAAAATTTCATATGAAATAACGAAAATGGCATAACTTTTTGACTCTGCCCCGTATACCCTTGACAAGCTAATTTTGCATGTATCGTTTGCTGCGTATCGGTGACCCAGTGGTAAAGTCTCTGACTCTGCGTGCTGAGTTCCCGGTTTCGATTTCTGTCGGAGGGAAATCGTAAGTATACATCGCTAATGAGACTTAATAAAGTTGAAACAGCTGTACGATGTTCTACGTAGGGGCGATATTCTATAGATAAATCTGAAATTATTGGTGACTATCCATCTGATGAGACTTAATTTTAGGAGCTTTGTTAAATCAACTTATATTTATAAAGGCCCCAATTTTGGTCGAAATAAATTTATTATGGAATAACGGTGTTGAGTTTTTCCTTCCTTTTAAAGATATATATATATATATATATATATATATATATATATATATATATATATTATAGTGTGAGATGGTCACTGTTTCAGCTTTTGCTGGAAGGGTGTACCCAAGGCAGTATTATTGGTAGAGTGCTCAATATAAAATAGAGCTGTTATATAATATAATAAGATAAATATATAAAGGTTTTACATATCTATTTATTTGGTGACAAAGGAACATTCACGACCATATTGGTTTCATGCGATGCAATCATCAGGTGAAGATGTTTCAAATGTAAGGAAAATCGAAAAAATTACAAAAAATTTCAAAAAAATTCAATAGACACGTATGATTGGATAAAATGATTTTATCCAATAATTTTATCCAATCATACGCATCCCGTGTCTAGTGAATTTTTTGAAATTTTTTGTAATTTTTTTCGATTTTCCTTACATTTGAAACATCTTTACCTGATGATTGCATCGCATGAAACCAATATGGTTGTGATTGTTCCTTTGTCACCTAATAAATAGATATGTAAAACCTTTATATATTTATCTTATTATATATATATATATATATATATATATATATATATATATATATATATATATATATATATGGGAGAATATGTGCTTAATTGGAGTCGTGCCTAATTTTGAAAATTAATCAATTAATAATTAATTAGGCGGGAATGCCTATTTAAATGATTTGTTTAGCCATACATTTAAATAGGCATTCCCGCCTAATTAATTATTAATTGATTAATTTTCAAAATTAGGTACGACTCCAATTAAGCGCATATTCTCGTCGGCAAAAAGCCATATCCAAACACACCGTGTTTACAACTTATCATATATATATATATATATATATATATATATATATATATAGTTCATGTTAGTATGAATATTTTTGCCTAACTAAAGAATTGATTCTGTTACAATGTATTAAAATCGTCATTAATTCCCTTTTTTTTTTTTGTTTTCAGTTACAAGACGCTGAGAATGTCTATTACCATCCAGATGAAGAGAGAAAATTAACAATCCATATTGAATGGATTAGTTCTTGCCTTTTGGTGCGACCAACCTATCACAGATTGGATGATGTGTCTAGAGTACACAAACATCAGATGTTGTAAGTCACTACGAATTACATCTTTATAGCACTAACCCCCTTTTTTTGTTTTTATCCAACAGTCTATCTATCTATCTATCTATCTATCTATCTATGGCAGTACGTTCATTTCCTTATCATATTGCAGTATTTCGCTTCCTTATATATATCCGATGTTGTGAGTCATTACAATTACATCTTTATAGCACTAACCCCCTTCTTTTGTTTTATCCAACAGTCTATCTATCTATCTATCTATCTATCTATGGTAGTGCGTTCATTTCCTTATCATATTGCAGTATATCGCTTCCTTATATATATCCGATGTTGTGAGTCATTACGAATTACATCTTTATAGCACTAACCCCCCCTTTTTGTTTTTATCCAACAGTCTATCCATCTATCTATCCAACAGTCTATCTATCTATCTATCTATCTATCTATCTATCGACCACTGTTTTAACATTTCACCGATTTTTTTTCAAAACATAAACTAAGCTCCGAGAAAAATGTTCAACATGTTAATGATAAATAATAACGCTTTATTTTTATTTTATTTATTTTTTGTAATAAAAAACTATTTTGTACCATAACCCCTAGAAAAAACCAAATATCCAAATCATAACGGTCTATCTTAACGTTCTATTTTTCAGCGTTCCAAATTTTTTTTTAAATTCGATTTTTGAATATTTCCAAAAATCTCTGTTGTTTTTTCCCAACGAATTTTTTCATTCAAAATAAATGTTCACTCTGATGAAGGTCGATTCTTCTATGTGTGCGAAATATTTTCACACACATAAACTGACCGAAACACATGTGTAAGTGATATCGATTAATGTGATATCGATTAAATTCATTTTATCCATCTACTTTTCTTTTCTTTACTCATTTTTCCTCATCTATCTATCTATCTATGGCAGTACGTTCATTTCCTTATCATATTGCAGTATATCGCTTCCTTATGTATATCCGATGTTGTGAGTCATTACAATTACATCTCTCTAGCACTTATAAATATATATATATATATATATATATATATATATGAAAAGGGAAAGGTATGAATCCATATATTCTCCCTCCAGCTATGGGTTAAATAGTAGGGCAGACTGGGCCCTTCAGCCTTGGGTAGGTAACCAGTCTAGGAGAGGGATAACTCTGAATTCAAAATTCCTGAGGTCGGTCGTTGATTGGGTTTGTGGCATTCCTTGATGCACCAATTCTTTCCTATCGACTGTGCCAAAAAGTGTGGATGGTCCAACACAAGCCTTCACCACTATAAACAAATCCATGTGTGGGAGTTCATTGTGTGTATGAACCCTCATACGTCGATAATCGACGGGAGAGTCCATTATATATATATATATATATATATATATATATATATATATATAAATTATCAATTACTTTTATCCCTACGCCTAAGCGAGGTAGAATTTGCGATCAGACAAAAATAACATCTTTTTGTTTTTATTTTTATATGCATTGTAATTGCCTTCAAATCATTAATATATTATAAAATATATATAAGCTTGATTGAAGTCATACCTAATTTTGAAAATTAATTAGTTGATAATTAATGAATTAGGCGGGTATATATGTTCAAATGTAAGGCTAAACAATTACCAACTAATTAATTTTCAAAATTAGGTATGACTTCAATTAAGCAGATATTCTCCCAGAAATTGTCGGTTAAGGCCATATCAAAACACATTGTTCATTTTCATATATATATATATATAATATATATATATATATAAGTAAAAATATAACAAAAGACTTAGAATTTTTTGAATTATAGTCTATTTCAAGGAAGCTTAGACAAACTATCTAATTCCCCCAAATCATCAGATGCAAAATTTTTTTCACAAAAAAATGAATATTAGATTTAAAATTCTATATGGACACCAGAATTTATCCCCAGCCTCTCAAGCCGATCGGGAATCACATCAACTGATCTTCCCAGGAACTCTTGTGGAATGGCAGAAATAAATTCTCGTATTCATCCTTCAAGATCTTCCAAAGTCGATAGGTTTTGTAGAGTAGACTTGCTCCTTTAACCAACCCCCAAAGAAAAACGTTGTCACTCATACAGACTATGTCAGCCCATCCATCTCCCAGGAAAATGGTGATTCAGTCATTCCTGAACAATAGCAAAATGTAGAGGAGCACCATCTTGCATAAAAATCAAGTTTTCATTATTCTCCCAAGTATTGAAAACTACCTAGATTTCATATAAAATAAAGTCTCATCGGGGTGGCCTAATGTCGGTATCAGCCAGACAGCAAGGGAGTCTATCCACTTTTCACTAGCACCACACCTACCATCAGCTCCTCACTTTACCGCATAGATCCCTGTGCTACTCATACGCTGAGTTGGCGAGAGCCGGTATCGAACCAGGAACGTTGTGGATCCTAGTTGGACACTCTACCGACCGAGCTAAACGACTGCATATTAAAGAATTCTTAATAGTTTAAAATAGCGAGTTACTTTTCAATCATCGTGTACATACATTTCACTTTGGATGCAAACGATGAAAAAAAGAGTTTTCAAAAAAAAAACCTAAGAGGTTAAATTGGTTCAATAACCAATCGACCAAAATAAATGTCGACTCTTCATCGATTAATTTGAAGTTCGGATTTGCTTCACAACTTCATTTTTCTTGGGTTTTTTTTTGTTTTTTTTTTGTTGTGTTATAAACAACAGACTTTTTGTTTTCTTCCGGCAATTTGCAAACATTTTTAGGCATTTCTTCTTCTTCTTCTTCTTCTTCTTCTTCTCCTTCTTCTTCTTCTTCTTCTCCTTCTTTTTCTTCTTCTTCTTCTTCTTCTTCTTCTCCTTCTTCTTCTTCTTTTCTTCTTCTTTTCTTCTTCTTCTTCTTCTTCTTTCTTCTCTTCTTCTTGTTCTCTTCTTCTTCTTCTTCTTTCTTCTTCTTCCTTCTTCTTCTTCTTGCATTTTCCCCTTCTTCTTCTTCTTCTTTGTCTTCTTCTTTTTCTTCTCCTTCTTCTTCTTCTTCTTCTTCTTCTCCTTCTTCTTCTTCTTCTTCTTCTCATCCCTCTTCTTCTTCTTCTCGTCCTTCTTCTTCTTCTTCTTCTTCATCAACTTCTTCTTCTTCTTCTTCTTCTTCTTCTTCTTCTTCTTCATCAACTTTTTTTCTTCATCTTCATCAACTTCTTCTTCTTCTTCATCAACTTTTTTTCTTCATCTTCATCAACTTCTTCTTCTTCGTCTTCTTCTTCTTCTTCTCACCCTTCTTCTACATCACCTTTCTTCTTCTTCTTCATCATCATCTTCTTCTTCTTCTTCTCGCCCTTCTTTTTCTTCTCGTCCTTCTTCTTCTTCTTCTTCTTCTTCATATTTTCTTCTTTTTCTTTTTCATCTCTTTCTTTTCGCCCTTCTTCTTCTTCATCATCATCACCAACTTCATCGTTTTCTTTTTCTTCTTCTTCTTCTTCTTCTTCTTCTTCTTCTTCTTCTTCTTCTTCTTCTTTCATTCTTCTTTCTTTCTTCCTTAGACTTTAAATGTTATCCTCTCCTTTCTTCCCCCTCTCCCTCTTCATACATCCTCTTCACCTTCCCTTCCCTTCCTCCTCCTCTTCCTCCTCCTCCTCCTCCTCCTCCTCCTACTACTACTACTACTACTACTTTAAATTCAGTGCATCATTCTCCTCTACACTTTCCAACTTTTCCCGCTTTTTTTTAAATCCGCTCACAGCAAAAATGAGGATATTTTTATTCTTTTTTTTTTCCTTTTTTTTTATCGATACTTCATTTCTATTTTTATTCCTTTTATTTTTATTTTTGATTTTGATTTATTTTCTGATTTGTTGGGTTTTCTTTTAATTCCCTACAAAAATGCTCGTAGCAATGTTTTTAACCGGAAATAGAATGTTTTAACCGGAAGTGCCTCCGAACATTTTATAAGCATAATCTCTTCTCTTCTTTCTTTTTAAACTCTTTTTTTTTCTCTCCTACTTTGATGTTTTTCTTCTTCCTCCTCCTTTTCCTCCCACTTCACTCTTTGTTTAGTTTATTTTCTCATTCTCTAATTCGTCCTTTTTTTTACTTCGCTCATTTTTTCTTTCATTGTTTTTCTTATTTCTATTTCGATTTGAGATGAGGCTTGATAATTAATATTATTTGGATTATTCAGACTATTGCCCTCGTCTTTATTGTTATCTACACTATTTCTCTGAATTTTTAAGATGAGGCTTGATAATTAGTATTATTTGGATTATTCGGACTATTGTCCTCATCTTTATTGTTATCTACACTATTTCTCTGAATTTCTGAGATGAGGCTTGATAATTAATATTATTTGGATTATTTGGACTATTGCCCTCGTCTTTATTGTTATCTACACTATTTCTCTGAATTTTTTAGATGAGGCTTGATAATTAATATTATTTGGATTATTCAGACTATTGTCCTCATCTTTATTGTTATCTACACTATTTCTCTGAATTTTTGAGATGAGGCTTGATAATTAGTATTATTTGAATTATTCGGACTATTGTCCTCATCTTTATTGTTATCTACACTATTTCTCTGAATTTTTGGGATGAGGCTTGATAATTAATATTATTTGGATTATTCGGACTCTTGTCCTCATTTTTATTGTTATCTACACTATTTCTCTGAATTATTGAGATGAGGCTTGATAATTAGTATTATTTGGATTATTCGGACTATTGTCCTCATCTTTATTGTTATCTACACTATTTCTCTGAATTTTTTAGATGAGTTTGATAATTAGTAATATTTGGATTATTCGGACTATTGTCCTCATCTTTATTGTTATCTGTACAACGTTTCGGTCGATATGTCCTCCGGTCTTCCTCAGGTATTTCTTGTCGGACTCAGCTCCCGATTACGACAAGAAGGTTCCCGAGTTCGAAAAGAAGTTTCCCGAGTTCGAGAAGGCTCCCGAATCCGACAAGAAATACCTGAAGAAGGTCGGAGGGTATATCGGCCGAAACGTTGTACAGATAAAAATAAAAATGAGGGCAATAGTCCGAATAATCCAAATAATACTAAATGTTGGGTTTTTGGGAGGGTTGGGGGGTCACCTAATTTTTAATATTTTTATACATTCTTCTTTCTTTTTCCTCTTCCATTTTCTCACACTTCCCTTTTGTTCATCATATTCTCTCATTGTCTTCTTTTCTCCTATCTTTCTTCGTCTCTAAACCGTGCAGTGCAAGTGAACTAAGGCAAGTGGTAATGGTAGCTCCATCCTGTTAATAGGTTACTATTTTTAGCCTATTTTTGCATCCGTAAATGCTGCATAAAATTTGTATCCTATCTTTTTTTCCCGGACATTGCCGGTTACTTCTGTTGATTCACATCCTTTCTTTGTTTGGTTTATTTGTTTAATGGTATATCAACCTTCATGGGTTATTTAATGCCATCCTTGTAGAAATAACAGTAGTGGTACAATTTAACCCATAGCTGGGGACAAGTTGAATTTAGAAAGATTAGGTTGGTTTCTTTGTTTAATGGCATATCAAATTTGTGGTTTATTTATTGCCAAAGCTATCCTTAAAGGAGAACAGTAGTGGTACTATTTAACCTATAGCTGGGGGATGAGGGGTGTTCAGAATTTTCCCTTGGGAATTAGACTGAAAATGGAAATAAAGTTCAAATATGTGAAGGAACGAGAGATGTAAATGAGAGAGACAGAGACACACAGACAGACATGCAGACAGACAGAGGCAGAGAAACAGAGACAGAGAGAGTAAGAGAAAGACGGTTTGTTTTGTTTTCTTAATGAAAGAAATAGAGAGAGGTATAGATATAGATATATAGAGAGGTAATGAAAGGATTAGAGAGAGAGAGAGAAGAAAAGAAAGAGAGAGGAGAGGAGAGAAGAAAAGAATGAAATAAAAAGAGAGAAATAGAATGAGAGAAAGAAAGAAAGATAAAGAGAGAAAAAAGAGAAAGAACGGAGGAAAGAGAGAAACAGTGAGAGATAAAGAAAGATATAGGGAGTGAGAGAGAGAGAGAGAGAGAAATAGAAAGAGAAATATTGAGAAATAGATAGAAAGAAAGAAAGAAAAATAAATAGAGAAATAGATAATGAAAGAAAGAGAGAGAGAGAGAGAGAGAGAGAGAGAGAGAGAGAGAAAGAAGAAGGAAAGAAAAAGAGAAATAGAGAGATAAAGAGAGAAATATATAGAGAAAGAAAGAGAAAGAAAGAAAGAAAGAAAGAAAGAAAGAAGGAAAGAGAAAAACAGAGAGAGATATATATAAAGAGAGAGAGAAAGAAAGAGAAAGAAAGAAATAGAAAGAGTGAGAGAGAGAGAGAAATATAGAGAGATAATGGGTTATTTAATGCCAAATCCATCTTTTTAGAAGTAGTGTTGCTATTTAACCCATTGCTGGGAGTCTTTTCTTTAAAATGTAATTTCCATAACTCTTAAAAAATTATTTTTTAATCATTTTTTGTTTTTTAATTTCTTCGTCGACGTCTCAAATTTGAAGATCACACATTTGCAAGGAAATAAAGTCGTCACTTCTGCCAGAAAGGCTGTAAATAATTCTACTTCCTGTTTTGTTTTTTGTTTGGTTTTTTTTTTTTTTGGGGGGGGCTCTCATTGGGAAGAAAAATGGCGTCATCATTTTGTTTGTTTGTTTGTTTGTTTGTTTGTTTGTTTTATCTAAATTCTGGATTTATTTTTTTCAAACAACATAATCGAAAAGTATCTTTTTTAAAAAAAAATTGTAAGATTAAATTAGCCTAATCAAACCAACTTTGGGAGGCTGCAGACCAACTTTAAGGAAGTCTAGAAAGGAACAAGTCATTATGTCCCGATTATGCATTGGTCATACAAAACTAACACACTCTTATATACTCAAACAAGAACAACAACCACAATGTGAAACATGTCAAACACCCCTGACAGTCAAACACTTATTGATGGAATGCAGATTTTTTGCTCACATCAGAAACCATTATTTTAAAGCAAACAATATGAAGGACCTATTTGAAAATGTTAACATAGGGGATATTTTCTCCTTTTTGAGGGAAATAAAATTATACCATAGAATATAGACATGAAACAAATCAATGGCATACAGTATGATTCCCAATAATGCTAACACATTGTTAAAACCAATTACTAAATGTATATATATGAATACACAATATGTATAACAACCCAACCGCTAGGCATGATATAACCCTGGACGGGTTGATATGCCGTTAAAATTAATAAACCAACCAACCAACTAAATTAGCCGTTTATTTTCCTCATAAAGAAACAATTTCAAAATCGATCATTGATTTCGTTCTTTCTTTCTTTCTTTCTTTTCTTTAACCTCTTCCCTGCCGCAGTGTCCACAATACATTCCCCCACCTCACCGACTCCCCGGGGGCACATGTGTTATGTCACTTCTCTCCTCATTTCAAT
>CM042177.1:0-5000 GCA_023376005.1 Doryteuthis pealeii
GAGAGAGATAATGACTTTACTGCTCGCTACCGAATACCACTGCACAAGTGCCATATATATTTATAGTTTAGTTGATAGATATAAAGTACTATATTGACTAAGAACAAAGTGTCGATTTCACTCACTAATTTCTTTACTAAAAATAATTATCTAAATAGAAAAGAAAAAAAGAATATTACAGTTGTGTCCTTAAAATGGATACAATCAGACAAGATTGTAGTCGAGTGGAAGAACCATGTTCGTAGATTTAAGATAGTCAGACCCCATGGGTGTGTGTGTGTGTGTGTGTGTGTGTGAGAGAGAGAGAGAGAGAGAGAGAGAGAGAGAGAGAGAGAGAGAGAGAAAGAAAGAGAGAGAGAGAGTGTGTTGTGGAATATTCCATGACAACACCTCCCCAAGCTAATTTCCCATTAAAATGTCGCTCAATACCGCCTCTTTCTGGGGTCGAGGCATAGACGTTTGACTTTTTTCTCCTTCTTCCTGATACTTCCTCGTCTGATCAATTTTTGTGTTGGTGGAATTTGTGGTATAAGTAGTTTTTTGTTGATGGTACTTCCTGCACTGGTGGATCTTCTTTATTACCAACTAAAAGCCATGCAATGCATATATAATAATAATAATAATAATAATAATAATAATAATAATAATAATAATAATAACTTATACAACAAATCATGAATGAGAACAAAAGTACATTACCATCCCTAAGAAACATAGAGTGGAAAAAAGTCAAGAAAGAAACGGAAAAAATAAACAAAATATTAGCGAACATCCCAACAAACAATATCACTGAACTCAACAACCTTATTTATGCAGGAGCAAAACTAGTCTGTGATAGAATTGACGCACCCCTTCGAAACACTAACACAAACAGAGAACCAAACAGAAACACAAAAGCTGGATGGGAGTTCAGATTGGAAGAACAAATAAAAAACTACGACAACAAACAAATACGTTAAACAAAAACACAAATACACATGTAGCTAAAAAGGTTAAAAGACAACAGCAAATTAAGTTGGAAGAAGTAAAACAAAATATATCGGCTATAGAAGGAAGACTCAAAAGGTATCGAGAGAGAACTAAACAGTACAAAAAAAATAGGACCTTCCAAAACAATGAAAAGAGATTTTATGAACAAATTAATGGAGCAAAAACAAACATTAGTGAACACCCAAATGCAACAGAAGCAGAAAAGTTCTGGAGTGATATATGGATGAGGAAAGAACATAATAAGCAGTCAAAGTGGATAAGTGATATTAAGAATGAACTGATGGAAATTGAGGAAGGACCTGTTGCCAGTGTTCATGTAATTACGCTTAAATCAGTACTCAAGAAAGTAGCAATTTGGAAAACACCAGGCCATGATGGCATACATGGATTCTGGTTCAAAAAATTTACGACTATCCACAAAAGAATGGCCCAGCAACTGAACAGATGCCTACAAGAAACGGAAGTACCTGAATGGATGACAAAAGGAATAACTACACTAATCCAGAAAGACCCACAAAAAGGAAATGTCCCCAGCAATTATAGACCAATAACTTGTCTACCCATGATGTGGAAAATTCTAACTGCTGTTGTAAGAGAAGAAGTATACTTTTCACTCAATTGGCGGAAACTTCTCCCAGAAGAACAGAAAGGATGTCGCAAGGGAAAAAGAGGAACCCACGACTTACTCTATATAGACCAATACATTCTTAAAGAAGTCAAAATAAACGGAAAAATATTGCAATGGCCTGGATCGATTACAGAAAAGCCTATGACATGGTCCCACATACCTGGATTTTAGAATGCCTACACATGTATAAAATTTCCAACAACATTATAAACTTCATTAAAAAAGCCATGGAAAACTGGCGAGTTCAATTAAAAGCTGGAAAACAATCCCTGGCAGAAGTAAAAATCCAAAGAGGTATCTTCCAAGGAGACTCATTATCACCACTACTCTTTATTATTGCAATGATGCCGCTAAACCATATACTGAAAAAATGTACCGGGGGATACAAATTTAGTAATTCACAAGAAAAGATCAACCACCTTATGTACATGGATGACATTAAAATTTTTGCAAAAAATGAAAAAGAATTGGAGAGCCTAGTACAAACTATTAGAATATATAGCCAGGATATAGGGATGGAATTTGGAATCGAAAAATGTGCTATGCTTGTAATAAAAAGGGGTGAAAGAAAACTAATGAATGGAATACAACTACCAAATCAGGAAACTATAAAATCTCTTGATGAAAATGAAAGCTAAAAATACTTAGGAATTTTAGAAGCGGACAATATCATGCAAGCAGAAATGAAAGGAAAAGTTAAAAAAAGAATATCTCAGGAGAACTAGAAAACTTCTAGAAACGAAACTTAACAGCAGAAATCTGATCAAAGGAATTAATACCTGGGCTGTCCCCATTATAAGATACTCAGGACCATTCTTAAAATGGACAAAAGAAGAACTCAGACAGATAGACCAAAGGACGAGAAAATTAATGACCATGCACAAGGCTCTCCACCCTAGAGATGATAGAGATAGATTGTATGTGTCAAGAAAGAAAGGGGGAAGAAGTCTTGCCAACATAGAAGAATGCGTAGAAACCACAATCCAACAACTTGAAGATTACACAAGGAAGAGCAAAGACAAATTACTTATGGCGGCCAACAATAATAGAAACGGCAGATGGACAAACAGAAAAACGACAGACTAGAAAACAAAAATGGGAAGAAAAACAATTATATGGACGCTTCAAACGACAAATAGATGAGGTTGCACATGGAAAGACTTGGACATGGTTAAAAAAGGGAAACCTCAAAAGAGAAACAGAATCACTTATAATTGCTGCACAAAATAATGCCATAAGGACAAACTACATCAAAGCGAAAATTGATAAGACCCAACAAAATAGTAAATGTAGACTTTGCGGTAATAGAGATGAGACTGTTAACCATATACTCTGCGAATGTAGCAAACTAGCACAACGAGAATACAAAACTAGACACGACTGGGTTGGGAAGGTGATCCACTGGGAATTATGCAAGAAATTAAATTTTGACCACTCAACAAAATGGTATATGCATAAACCAGAATCTGTTCTTGAGAACGAAACGCACAAAATTCTCTGGGACTTTGAAATTAAAACGGATCACCTTATCCCTGCAAGAAGACCAGACCTAGTGCTGATTAACAAAAATGAAAGAACTTGTCAACTGGTGGATTTTGCAGTGCCAGCGGATCACAGGGTGAATCTAAAGGAAAATGAAAAAATTGACAAATATCTGGACCTTGCCAGAGAACTGAAAAAGTTATGGAATATGAAAGTGAAAGTTATACCAATTGTAGTTGGTGCACTTGGAACAGTCCCAAAAGGATTAGAAAAGGGTTTGGAAAGTTTGGATATCAGAGGAAGGATTGAAACCATTCAGAACACTGCACTGCTGCAATCTGCCAGAATACTCAGAAGAGTCCTGGAGACCTGGGGAGACTTGCTGTCACTCAGACTCCAGTGAAAGACCATCAGCTAACACTGATGAGAAAACTCAAAAGGAATAATAATAATAATAATAATAATAATAATAATAATAATAATAATAATAAACTAGCACAACGGGAGTGCAAAACCAGACACGACTGGGTTGAGAAGGTGATCCACTGGGAATTATGCAAAAAATTTAATTTTGACCATACAACAAAATGGTATATGCATAAACTAGAATCTGTTCTTGAGAACGAAACGCATACAATTCTCTGGAACTTTGTAATAAAAACGGATCACCTTATCTCAGCAAGAAGACCAGACCTAGTGTTGATAAACAAAAAAGAAAGAACTTGTCAACTGGTGGATTTTGCAGTTCCAGCAGATCACAGGTTGAAGCTAAAGGAAAATGAAAAAATGGACAAATATCTGGACCTTGCCAGAGAACTGAAAAAATTATGGAATATGAAAGTCAAAGTGATACCAATTGTAGTTGGTGCACTTGGAACAGTCCCAAAAGGATTAAAAAAGGTTTTGGAAAGTTTGGAAATCAGAGGAAGGATTGAAACCATTCAGAACACTGCACTGCTGCAATCTGCCAGAATACTCAGAAGAGTCCTGGAGACCTGAGGAGACTTGCTGTCACTCAGACACCAGTGAAAGACCATCAGCTGACGCTGATGTCAAAACTCAAAAGGAGTAACTAATAATAATGAAATTTATTGTATACAGTGCTCTGGTGCACCACAACTCATCAAACTCTCATGTCAAGTACACAGAATAAAGTATTAGTGTCAGGAACATGAACAGTTTACAGTAGTAATATGCATGTATGTGTGCGCGTGTGTGCATATGTGTGTGGAGAGGGGCATCAGTTATAGTGTCGGTGGACTACAGGAAGCATGGAGGCTTTGAAAGTTTCAGTGTTTTGGCAGCCTACAACAGACGCGGGCAGCTTATTCCATGCCTCCGCAATTCTCAGCGTGAAGAAATGTTTCCGAAAGTCACGTGAGCAGTGCTGTTTTCTGACTTTGTAGGCTGCCCACGTGTGTTAGAAAGATGGAGATCAAAAAGGTGCTCAATGTTGCTGTTGTTAAGATGATTAATGACCTTATGAGCATTTACCAGGTCAGTTGCCAGACGCCGAAGTTTCAACGAATCCATTCCCAGGGCAGCGAGACGTTCAGAGTATGTTAGATGTCTGATGGAGGGTATTCGTTTGGTTGCATGTCTCTGTACAGTTTCTAGGGGGTTAATATTCTGAGCAAGATAGGGGTTCCAGACTGCTGATGCAAATTCCAAGTGTGGCCGCTCCATAGCTTTGTACAGCTTTAAATAGATAGCCGGTGAGCGGCTGACAAAGGTCTTGCTGAGTGACACCAGGACACCCTCAGCCTTTTTGACAATTTTAAAGATGTGTTTCGTCCAACGTAAATCACTGCTGACAGTAATACCCAGATCACGTTCACAAGAAGATTCCTTGATATTAGTGTTGTGGAGGGAGTATATGTATGATGGGTTTTTCCTCCCA
>CM042177.1:10000-12500 GCA_023376005.1 Doryteuthis pealeii
CCTGATATTATATTACTGTGGGGAAAAATCTCTTAAGAAGCAAGTACACAAAAATATAAATGTACAATGAATGCAATTCCCTAACCTAGTCATAAAATAACCCTAGACAGGTTGACAAGCCATTAAAATCAACCAGTCAATATAATTTCTTTTACTTAGGCTACAATAAATTCAATGATCAAAAACGTGGAGAAAATTGAGATGACACATTGGATTTTTGATTATTTTCTCATATTAGGCTATACCCTGTCATGTTTCTTATGTTGGGTTATACACTGACTGTCTCCTGCAGAGGGGTAAGACCCCCCCCACTTCCCATAAAAAAGGGGTTGTCCTGGGTATGACACTAAATTGCATCTGGTGGTGAGGTTCCACTTCATTGTCTTTACTACCAGGTCCACTCTGACCTAGAGTAGTAGTACGTGTTAGGATCCCATCTATGGGACAAATAGATCTGTTTGCAAATTATTTGTATTAGATAGGAATTTTCGTGAAAATTTTAGGTGTCGGTTTTATTGTCTTCTAATAGATTTTGTCTAGATATCAAAATCTATTTTTGGAATGATTCAAAGGAAGGCGTTCAATTTGAAGAATTGGCGGAGATATGAGGCTTCAAATGTCCCCTAACAATTCCTTAAAAACACCTATTTTAGGGATAACTTTAGATGTCAATTTATTGTCTTTTCTCATATTAATTTCTACTTATTTTTTCGATTTTAATTTTAGGCATTTATTAATCATCAAATTATTCAAAACTGTTGAACATTCAACACAGAATTGCTAATTAGAAACTTTTACTCCTTCCTAAATAGAAGCATCATTATCATCATGGACAGTTATTAACTATAAATGATAATTAGAATCATTCTCACCTTCTTAAATAGAAGCATCAATATCATCATGGACAGCTGTTAACTATAAAATGATAATTTGAAACTTTCACTCCTTCCTAAATAGAAGCTTCAATATAATCATGGAGAGCTGTTAACTATAAAGTACAAATTAAATCATTCAACCCTACCTCAATTATTGTCAAATGGTATAGTCATATGGCCTACACGAGTTTCACTTTGCACAGATCCTCAGGGTTATCTGTGATAAATTACTTTATTTAATAAAGAACAAAACGGAAGTAAACCAAAGGCATTATTACTGTCTTGGGGAGAATTAGGAAAACTATTTATTGGTTTGATTCATTAAGTCACCCACTTTTCATAAATATATATTCATGTATATTGATAACTCCTATCTAGGGTGGACTATTGTTTTTAAAAGCACCATGTGTCTCACCTTCCACGACCAACGCGCAATAATTTAAAAAAAGGGTTTAGTCCTAACTTCTACTTTAACACCATCAAGCTATCTATATATTCACTCTTGTAAATAAAAAATAAAAATGTACTTGTCCACGTGTTTTGTTTAAGGTAAATATTTCCTTATCTGGTGGTAGTTAGAGCACGAGCCAAGTGTAGAGTGTATACCCGGATAAATACCTGGAGTATTCACTTGCCCAATATATAACACCCTGTATATCCCCTACTTAAAAAAAAGCGACAGGGAACTACCAACACTGTGGAAGGATACTACATATATTCAATCTAAACATGTACAAATATATGAATATTGATAAATGTGTTTGTCATATTGAGTAGGGTATTAAAGGTTCTAAGACCCTAATATTTATAAGATGCTAGGTCCATCATAAAAGTGAATCATAATGGACGTATCTTTTAGGCTAACACAACACTGCCGGGTCGGAGAACCTCGTTAGCAAATTAGGCTATTGCCAAGAGATGAAAATATTCATCATGAATGAATACCCCAAAAATATATTTGTGATTATAAATTGGTTATTAAACAAAACTACAAGACTGCCGGACCGGAGAACCTCGTTAGCAAGAATAAAAACTTTGGGGTATTTTATCTGAATATGATATAAAGGCAGGCAAGGGAAGGAAATAATAATAATAATAATAATAATAATAATAATAATAATAATAATAATAATAATAATAATACGGCTAGAATACTCAGAAGTGTCCTGGAGACCTGAGGAGACTTGCTATCACTCATACTACAGTGAAAGACCATCAGTTAACGCTGATGTGAAAAACTCACAAGGATTAAAATGATGATGATAATAATAATAATAATAATAATAATAATAATAATAATAATAATAATAATAATAATAATAATAAAATGTGTGAACCGTAGTCCTTGGTCATATTATATGATTTATTTATAATGAAAAAAATATTTAAGGGATTTTTTTAGGTTGTCAAAGGGGGCAGCTTAACTACAACATATTGAAAATAATGTTAGTGTTTCTATGATATTCGTTTTATGTGTTGAAATATGGTTCAATGTAATTATATCATGATCGACAGTTGTTTTAGGTTTTAACCGATACATATTTGTATCTTCTTTTTGCTCTTTTATCACACACCTCCTCTATCCTAACTAACTCTTCAGAAGACAGGAAAAATAAAGAAAAAAA
>CM042177.1:17500-37500 GCA_023376005.1 Doryteuthis pealeii
TTTTAAAGATTATATTAATGTGGAAGCTGGAAGGAGAAGAATTGATGAGAATGGTGTTATAGGCATTTTAAAATGTGTGTACTGCATTGAAAATTAATTTTGTTTAAGGATAATTTGTATTATTTTATGTATAGAACAATTAAAACTGGAACACATCACCCCTGATGATGGCACTTCGAAGTGCCTAAAGTTCTCTGAACCTGAACATTGGTGGACTTATCCACGAATTCCACCCAAATATTAAAAAGTTGGCCAGAAAACTCGAAAAGATCAAAAATAAAATTGTTAAACAGGAGATGTGTCTTTTGTTTAATTCTACATGTATAAATGAAAGAATGCTGCCCAAATACACACACACACACACACACACACACACACACACACACACACACACACACACATATATATATATATATATATATATATATATAGAGAGAGAGAGAGAGAGAGAGAAATCTAGAGAATGAAAGAAAGAATTAAAACAAAATAAAAACAAAAGTGATTCACTTACCAAACTGGTTGGAATTCAGTGTCTTCCCCCTGCCCATTTATCATACTATAAGGAAGAAGAAGAAAAACGAAATGAGTAAAATAAAAATCAACGACTTAAAAAAAAAAGATTTTAAAATAAGTTGAAAATCCAATAGTCTATCTATACATACAAGGTGTGTCAAAAACTAATTTGCACTTGTTGACACACCTTGTATTCTAAATAAATTAATGTTCCATTCATTGTTCATTTTTATCTTGGTGAATACAGCTTAAATCTTGATACTTGTATGGTACATCTATATAAAAGGTAATTGGTGCGTATGTATGTATGGCCGGATGAAACTTCGAAATAAAATAATCAATGACAAAATTAATATATATATATATATATATATATATATATATATATATATATGAAAAAGTGAATGGAAGTGAATCCGACAGTATGAAATAAATATTTTTAGAAAAAACAAACACATGATGTTATAATTCGCTGACAGAAATCTGTTTCGACCCTTTATTGAAGTGGACTTCATCAAGAGCGAAATGTGTGTGATAGAGAGACGATGTGATTAAACCGTTACAAAATCAAAAGTGGTACAAACGAAACGTTCAAGTTCGGAGCCGGAATTTTTTTTTTTTTAATTTTGAAAATGCATATTTTGTTTCGAAAATAAAATAAAATAAGTTTTATTTTATTTTATTAAATCAGAAGCATTATAGTCCACAAAGAAAACTTAAAACAGTTTGATGTAAATATGTATAAAAATGTATAAGAAAGTATCAAAAAGTTCAAGGTTCCAGCCACTGCAGACACACACATCTCGCTCTTGATGAAGACCACTTCAATAAAGGGTCGAAACAGATTTCTGTCAGCGAATTATAACATCATGTGTTTGTGTTTTCTAAAAATATTTATTTCATATATATATATATATATATATATATATATATATATATATATATATATATATATATATAATATACACCTCAAATATCACTAATTCTTGCTTTTTGTGCAAAATATGTTGTCAAATTATGTCCAAATATTATATTGAATTATAAAGACTAATGAGATTAAATACGAACGAAAAATGATCACACATATTTTTATATTAAAGATTCCAATTTGTTTTGATAAAATGTATTTATAGAATTATACATAAGATTGATTAAAATACGTTTGATAAAAATAACATTTATTAAACATATAACGTAAATAACTAAGGGGATTGTGACGTTGAAGGCGACGTAGTTTCGGCTGCTGACAAACAGCCTCACTATCTCTATTATAATAAGATGAGATTACCTGTCCCTGTGGTTGGTGTTATCTTTGTTGACCAACACTACTAGAGTGATCTCCCTTGTCTGTTTTAATTATAACTTTGATATTTAGAGAAAACCGTTAACATAGATTTAGTTGTATGCTTATTTCCTTTATAAACTTTATCATTTAGAGTGATCTCTCTTAGGTGTTTTCAATGTTAATTTTGATTTAGTTAAGGGGTTACACCCCTTGAGAAACTCTACCACTTAGAGTGATCTCCCTTAAGTTAACTCAGTCGTCGGATCGGAAAAGCTCCCTCAACTTTTGGGAAGCTCATAGCGAGAGTGTGCGAGAACAGCAAGTTCACTGTCCGTACAAAGGTACAAGTGTATAGGGCATGTGTTATCAGCACCCTCGTGTATGGAATTGAAACCTGGACCCTGTACTCCCACCAAGAGCGGCGGCTAAATAACTTCTACCTTCGCTGTCTTAGACGTATACTGGGCATCACCTGAAGGGACAGGATCACTAACACAGCAGTTCTAGAGAGAGCTCAACTCCCCAGCTTGTGTTCTCTACTGAGAGAACGGTGGTTGGGTCATGTCCGCCGTTTCAAGTATGTCAGCAAGAATGATCTCAGGTGCTTTGGAATTGCCTCTTTCAGCTGGGAAAATTTGGCTCAGGACCGCCCTCGGTGGTGACAGGCTCTCCGTAGAGGACTGTTCATGTTTGAAGTCACCCTTACAAACACCATGAAGCTAAGAGGTGCAACAACATTTTCAGGGACAGCCTTCCCATTCGGCATTTGTGATTGAGAATGTTTTTCAAACATTGGACTTCACAGTCACAGGAGGCGCTGTAACTTCAGAGGCACAAGAACTATATAATAGTCTTCCGAGACTGAAATGCCAATAACTTCTTTTTATAAACTTTATCGGTGCTATTCGCTGAATTGCGCCCCGCCCTTAAAAAACACTAGGCGGTGAGAGTTTGGAAAAACCCACCTATGAATGAACTTCCTATCTGAAAAAAAAATCAACCAGCGCTTAAGGCGTTTTTCCCGAAAAGTTAATGCAATATTTTTCCAGTCTTTTTTCGACAAGTAAATGTAAATATATTAACCCTCACCCTCTTTAAAATATTTATGGGGAAGGGGGCTAAATCTTTACATTTACGTGTCGATAAAAATGTAGCTTACTTTTAACACCTTCAAACCGCTAGAAAAATATTTTTCGAGAAAAACGCCTTCAATCCACTAAAAGAATATCTCTTTTCTTCGGTATTTTGATTTCATTTTAATCTTTTTCGATAATCTATTACAAATAAAAAATCAAAACATTTTTCGGTACTTTATTTTATTTGTATACCACAACGATCGGTTTTCGGTACTTCAGCTAGGGACTTCATTCGTCGGTGAGTTTGTTTTTGCAGCTATCACCGCCTAGCCTTTTTTAAAGCAGGTGGACGGGACCCAATTCTGCGAATAGAACCAAGGGGTTCTATTCGCAGAATTCATTTAGAGTGATCTCCCTTAGGTGCTTTCAATTTTACCTTTGATTTAGGTAAGTGGTTACTTCCCTTGAAAAACTCTAGCACTTAGAGTGATCTCCCTTAAGTGTGTTAATTTAATTTTAATGTTAACATAGACTTTGTTAAATGGGTACCTCCCTTGACAAACGTTCCATTTAGAGTGACCTCCCTTACCTATTTAGATTTCAATAATATTAAAAGATATAGTTGAATGCTTACCTTCCAAGGGAGATAACTCTAATTGAACGATTGGATTTTTAAAATCTTAATTAAATAAATAGATAATTTTAATTATCAAAGAATTTAAAACTTATGTTTGATTAGAAATGTTTTGCACCGTGAATCTGTTTACTTTTCAAGGGAGATAACTGTAATTGAACGCTGACGAATTAGAGTTATCTCCCATTATTTAAAAAAATCTTAATTCTATAAATGAATAATTTTACTCCTCAATAAATTGAAACTTTTGTTTGATTTGAGATGTTTTGTATCTAGAATCTGTTTACAATGCGAAAATAATAATGAAAGAGAGTTTAAAGAAATACTGAATGATTTTTTAAAAAAATCTGAAATTTAGACGTTTTATAGCTCAGTCGGTAGAGCGTTCGGCTAGAAACCGCAAGGTTCTTAGTTCGATACCGGCCCTCACCAACTCAGCGTATGAGTAGCACAAGCCTCTGTTTGGTAAAGTAAGGAGCTGACGGTGGGTGTGGCGCTCTAACTCAGACGCAAAAATAATCTCCTTGGTCTAGCGCTTGTGAAAAGAGAATAGACTCCCTTGCTGATTGGCTGATACCGACTTTAGGCCACCCCAACGACTTTACTTACTTCACCTATTATTTTCAGAAGATAATGACATTTTGGTCGATTTTCAGTAAGTCTTTTTTATTGTTATAATTATCTTTAAAAATATTTTAATTTTATTTTAGATTTGTTTGTTCTTATTTGTTTGGTTAGAAGCCTTCCGTCTACGAGAGACGATGGAGTAGTGTCAACGATTTCTCTCTCTCTCTCTCTCTCTCTCTCTCTCTCTCTCTCTCTCTCTCTCTTCTTTGAACTACATAGCCTGCGCAGGTTCGCATGGAGGATAAGCTGTTGCCCATGCAGCTAATCCCCCCTTTCCAAACTGCCACTGTGATCAAAAGTAAAAGTAAGGTACCAATGCGGTTTGGCAACGGTAGTGTCGCAGGAGTTGATGGGTAGCACTGGATTTCAGCATCACACCAAGTTAGGGTCTCCGGCCCCTGATTTGTTTTCGGGGTTTACTCCCCTAGCCTTTCCTTGAAAGGCAGCAGAGGTTTTGTGTCGGACTTTCCGTTGACTTTGATGGGTTGTCGTTCAAGGCTAAAGAGCCCCTTTTAACCCATTTGGGGGTTCCATGCGAGTAGCAAGCACCGCGAATTTGATTCTATTGCTTTTGCTGTGAAATTAAATGAGATTAGAGATGCGGTATATTTGCCTTTGTGTATCAGATAAGCAACAATACTTTCAGCTCAGGGGTAGGGGTATTTCTGCAGATTTCCAATTATTTTTATATCATAATTATTAGTATTATCTATATTTTAATACAGTTGTTCCTCAATTTTCCAAGACCGCCCAAAACGTCGAAGATGCAATGTAAAAATGTAAATCAAGATTATCTGGTGTCGCTTATCCACCGGATTTTTATTTCTTATGATAGGTACTGCCAAAATCCGTATTTTACAAAATAGATTTAACCCCTCGATTAAAAAAAGATATTTAAAAATAAGGGAATTGTCCAAATTTAATGAAATTTTCAGTGTCGATTTATCAATGAATGAAATTTATAAGGCATCAGTTATTTTATTTCAAAACTTTCTGATTTTTTTTCAGGTCCCTTAACTTTGACCCCCTTATTTATGGGACACAAAAGAATAAAAATAAAACAACTTTTGACATAATCAAGAGATAAACAAATATCTGGACTTTGCTAAAGAATAGAAAAAGCTGTGGAATATGAGGGTGAATGTGATACCTATAGTAATTGGAGCACTAAGGACGGCCCCTAAAAGTTAAAAAAAAAAAAACAGACAAGAGGAACTGGAAATCAGAGGAAGAATTGACACCATCCATACAACAGCATTGCTTAGATCAGATAGAATACTCAGAAGTGTCCTGGACACCTGAGGAGACGTGTTGTCACTTAGACTCCAATGAAAAACCATCACTTAAAAAAAAAAAAATAATTTGACGGTGATACCAGTTGTAGTTGGAGCACTTGGAATGGTTAATAATCAACACTAACCAATGGATTAACAACAACCACCACAACAACAACAACAAGAATAGGAATCATGCTCGAAAAATATTTGAATCAGGTTAAATCCTGACTACAAAAGAAAATAACAGAATGTTTAACACTAGCAGGACCTGTGGATATACCACAGTATGATAATTTAATTATTATATGTTCGATATGTTTACTTAAGAGCTATTACTAAATAGTTCAATATTGTTACAAAATGTCAGTATGTAAAACAATAATAATCTTCTATTATCAGCGTTATTTGGACTATTGTCCTCATCTTCATTGTTATCTGTACAACGTTTTGGCCGATATGCCCTCCGGCCTTCTTCACGTATTTTTTGTCGGACTCGGGAACCTACTCGGACTCGGGAACGTTCTTTTCGGACTCGGGAGCCATCACGGAACTTTGAACCTAACCCTTTATTCAGTCCATGAGGGTCTCCTGTTCTCATTCCGATAACCATAGCTGGGGTAGAGATGTTAAACTGTATCAATTATTATTCTATGTTGCTGCTGCCCTTGATCAGGATTGAACCTGCAATCTAGAGATAACTGTCATGTAATGTAGGAAGTGCGTTGTGTAATGGTTAAAGCCATAGGAAATTGACTCGTCGCCCCGAGTTCAAATCCTGGACGTGGTAATTGCATTTCACTTAGCGCTAATACCTTTGGGAAAGGTATGAATCCTACTCTCCCTCCAGCTATAGGTAAATAGCAGGGCATATTAGGTTCTTTAACCATGGCTAGGTAACCAGTCTATGAGAAGGAAAACTCTGAAATCAAACCTGTTAAACTCCGCTTAAGAAATTGACCTTGTGTCGCATCCTGCTCGTGCGGAGGAGTTGGTAAATATATATATATAATCATGTACACACACACACACACACACACACACACACACACACATAATATATATATATATAATATATATATATATATATATATATATATATATATATATATATGAGTTAAGCCAGTAGTTTTTCAAATGTAATTTGCAGAGCTCAATGTGTGTTTTTATTATCAGAGTCACTGGAAAAATAAATAAGAAGATTTAGATTTTGACTATTTCAGGGAACCCAGAGAATTTATCCAGTCGTTCACATCCTCAGATGCAAAATATAAATAAATAAATAAATAAATGAAATCCCTGAAATAGTCTATAATGCTAAAAATATAAATCTATTTCCTTATATATATATATATATATATATATAATATATAATATATATATATATATATATAATGAATAGTGAATGAAAAAATGAGAAAAGTATTTGCATGGAAAGGTGCTCAATGCTAATAAAGCAGAGCAGATTTATAATTAATGTTGATATTATGATTTCACACTCATAACTTCAAGTTTCTTGGTAGTCCAATCATCAGATGAGAAGTGGTTGAGATGTCAAAACCAGGACTGGTTTTTGACATCTCAACCATTTCTCATCTGATGATTGGATTACCAAGAAACTTGAAGTTATGAGTGTGAAATCATAATATCAACATTAATTATATATATATATATATATATATATATATATATATATATATATATATGAGTTAAGGTAGCGTGGACATGGTAAAATATTTTTAAATAAATCAAAATTTAAAAACATATCACGGGAGTGGAAAAATAACACCTACAGCCCACCACCTACCCCCCCCCGAAAAACAAAAAACAACAACAACAACAAAAACAGCAACAAAAATAAACGAACAAACAAAAAACGCAAACACACACACAAACAACCTAAATGCATAGATTGCATATAATCTATCGCTTCCCTCAGGCTAGGTCTTGGGTAAAAACCAGGGGAAGGATTATAAGAAAACCAAAAGTTAAGCTAAAAATTAAATACAACAACAACAACAACAACACAATAATAATAATGATAGTATGACGGTGATACCAGTTGCAGTAGGAGCACTTAGAATAATAATAATAATTATTACAACAATTATGACAACAAGAAGAAAACACCTATAACAATAACAATAAGAAAAAAGGTGATGGGGTGGGAAAATAATAATAATAATAATAATAATAATAATAATAATAATAATAATATGACGGTGATGCCAGTTGCAGTAGGAGCACTAAGAATAATAATAATGATAATTACAACAATTATAACAAGAAGAAAATAATAACAAGAAAGTTGGGGTGAGGGATAATTATTTTCATAATAATAATAATAATAATAATAATAATAATAATAGGGCAGAGGAAAAACAACTTTAAAAGTTTACAATCTAAAAATGTCGACTATGACGTGGTGCTGACTCATCCCAAAAACTTTCCATGGGAGCTACACATAAATCTTGTATTCCTGTCATTTTCCATTCTCTTTCTCTTACTATGATGATACACTAACACGATAACAATAATAATAATTTGGGAAGGTGATCCACTGGGAATTATGCAAACCATTAAATTTTAACCATACAACAAAATGGTATATGCATAAACTAGAATCTGTTCTTGAGAATGAAACGCATAAAATTATCTGGGACTTTGAGATAAAAACGGATCCGCCTATCCCAGCCAGGAGACCAGACCTAGTGTTGATTAACAAAAAAAAAAAAAAAAAAAAAAAAAAAGAGAGAACGTGTCAACTGGTGGACTTTGCGGTTCCAGCAGATTACACGATGAAGTTGAAGGAAAACGAAAAGATGGATAAATACCTGGAACTTGCCAGAGAATTGAGAAAGCTGTGGAATATGAGAATGAAAGTGATACCAATTGTGGTTGGTGCACTTGGAACGGTCCCAATAAACTTGGAAAAAAGACCGGAGGAAGAATTGAGACCATCCAGACTCCTGCGCTGCTGCAACCAGCTAGAATACTCAGAAGAGTCCTGGAGACCTGAGGAGACTTGTTATCACTCAGCCACCAGTGAAATACCATCAGCTAACACTGATGTGAAAAACTCAAAAGGAGTGAAAATAATAATGATGAAACAAGCTGAGCGGCAGAAATTTCATCAAAGGAATAAATACTTGGGTCGTCCCCATTATTAGATATCCTGGGCCATTCTTAAAATGGACAAGAGAGGAACTAAGACAGATCGACCAAAGGACTAGAAAATGAATGACAATGCATAAGGCCTTACACCCTAGAGACGATAAACATAGGCTACATGCAGTGATACTGATAGCTTTTTTATTTAATGCGTCCTGGGACGCACATATTTGCTTTGGATGAGTCCCGAGAAATTTGAGTCCCAACTAAAATTTCTTAATAAATTGTAGGGGTTTCATTTATGATATGGGGAAACAACTAAAGCCGTCTAACTCCTACCTTGTAACCTATCCTGTGCAATTCGTTTCTAAGAAACTATTGAAATGTATTTACGGTCAGCTTGAAATGGTGAGGGAAGAAAAATGAAAATCACTGGGATGCATGGATATGATTTTACACACAAAAAAGAGCAAAGAAAAATTACTTATGGCAGCTAATAACAACAGCTGCAACATATGGACAAACAGAAAAAACAACGAAAACAAGAAAACGAAGATGGGAAGAAAAACAATTATATGGATACTTCAAACGATAAATTGGAGAGGTTGCACATGAAAAAATTTAGACATGGTTAAGAAAAGGAAACTTCAAAAGAGAAACTGAATCGCTAAAAATTGCTGCTGAAAATAATGCCATAAGAACAAATTATATCAAAGCAAAAATTGATAAGACACAACAAACAGTGAATATTGACTGTGTGGTTACAGAGATGAGACCATTAACCATGTATTAAGCGAATGTAGCAAACTAGCACAACGGGAATACAAAGCTATGCACGACTCTGTTGGGAAGGTGATCCACTGGAAATTATACAAAACCTAAATTTTGACTATACAACAAAATGGTATATGCATAAACCAGAATCTGTTCTTGAGACTGAAACGCATAAAATTCTTTGGGATTTCGAGATAAAGACGGATCACCTTATCCTAGATAAAATTGATTAACAAAGAGAGAGAGAGAGAGAGAGAGAGAGAGAGAGAGAGAGAGAGAGAGAGAGAGAGAGAGAGAACTGGTCGACTTTGCAGTTCACAGGGTGAAGATGAAAGAAAACGAAAGGATAAACAAATACCTGGACCTTGCCAGTGAATTGAAAAAGCTGTGGAATATGGGAATGAAAGTGGTACCAATTGTAGTTGGTGCACTTGGAACGGTCCCAAAAAGCTTGGAAAAAGACTGGAGGAACTGGAAATCAAAGGAAAAATTAAGACCACCCAGAAAACAGCATTGCTGAAATCACCTGGAATACTCAGGAGAGTCCTGGAGACATAAAGAAACTTGCTGACACCGGACGTCAGAGAAAAATCTATCAGTTAGTGTTAGGGAAAATAACTTGCAAGTAATAAAACAATATCAATATTTTTTTCTGAATTTTCGAGATGTTAATGAGTTCGATTCTCACTGGGTGCCTCCTACTTCTGGTCATTTGCCACATACAAGCTAAGCTTAGTAAACATATCTGAGAATTTTTAGATGAGGCTTGATAATTTGGATTATTCGGGCTATTTTCCTCATCTTTATTGTTATATACACTACGTTTCGGCCAATGTGCCCTCCGGTCTTCTTCAGTTACTTCACCAGTAATATAGAATAATAATTAACACTGGTTAACATTTTTATCCGATCATGGTTAACGGAATGAAAACAGTGTACCTGTGAAGGGTCCCGATTACGACAAGAAGATTCCCGAGTTCGAAAAGAAGGTTCGAAAGTTCGAGAAAGTTGCCGAGTCCGAAAAGAAATATACGAAGAAGACCGGAAGGCACATCGGCCGAAACATTGTACAGATAACAATAAAGCTGAGAACAAAAGTCCGAATAATTCAAATAATACAAATCGGGAATTATGTTGTTCATAAGTTATTAATATTAGATAGGAATACTTGCTACCATGTGACTGTCTCTAAACAAATCATTTTGTTCAAAGGGAAATTTCAAATAAATGTGTAACGTATTGGGGTCTCCGGTCTTAAATATGGGCTCGTTTTTTCGTGTGTGAAGTCGGCCCTTAAATTAGGATCCGTGGTAATCTGTGATGATTACAAACAAACTTGACCACAACTCTTGTCAACAATATTTATTATGGCCGTGACAATCTAGCAGTCTTCAAATTCCGGCCGAGGCTTGTTGTGTTTATTTCCAACTTACCAATCTAATAAGACAATCTCTTCGCCAGGTATTTATGGATAAAATAATAAAGCAGATGGACTCTTTAGCCTTGGTAGGCAACCAGTCTATAAGAAGAACGAACAAAGTCTGGCAAAATGGTTTTTACTGTTGCATTTAAAACACATCTTTCCCCACACTGGACACTGTGTGCGTCGCTCGTACTATTTTCCATCGCACCCAAAACACATTTTTGATTCTTTTGTAATTCAGTTGTATTAAATTCCGCACACATTTTATTTACTTCATCCGTCTCTTTTTTCTTTATATGTGCAACATCACTCGTTGCTAATTCCATAGCTGTGGCCATTTTAACAGCTTCTTCTAGCGACACTTGTGTAGCAGGTGATTGCCTCGGACTTTTTATGCCACTGAATTCCAATTATATAATTCAGGAGATTGCTAATGGTCCTCTTGACACTCAACCCGATGCAGCACTTTAATCTCTTTTATTCATACACGTGTAGGGAAATAAAAATAACTGTCTTCCCTTGGACTGTAGGTGTGGCTTCCTATGTCATGTATCCATTGGTCACATGACAATTCAAACTTTCTCTTTTGTCGCCAGTCGATTATTGACACCACCCCGTAAAAAGTTGTCCAACACGAAGATGCAAGCAACGGGCATACTTTGAATGAGACAGGATCGTGTATGCCCCACCTTAATAACACAATTCGACAATATCCCAGAACGTAAGGAAAACTTCTTATAAAACTTCTTATAAACTTCTTGTAAATTATAACAGTTCTTTCTTGAGGAAAACTAAAAAACTATGTAAAGCATAACATTTCTGCTGAGGATTTGTATATCATATATATATATATATATATATATATATATATATATATATATATTATAAATGCTTAAACATTTTAAAAATAAAATTTATTTTATTTTTAACAACAAAATATGTATTTTTTTAAATTAAAAAAAAAAAATTCCGGTACTGATCGAGAGCGTTCTGTGCCTTGTAATTACTGATATATTCATTTCGTTTTTCCGTTTACAATGTTGCTTTGAAAAAGACATATTCATAATGTCGAAACAGATATCTGTCAGCAAAAATTTTTAACATCTTGTTGTTTTTCTATAAAACTTTCTTACATATATATATATATATATAATATATATATATATATATATATATATATATGTGTGTGTGTGTGTGTGTGTGTGTGTAAAATAGTGAACAAAATTTGAAAAAACACAGGTTCAAATAAAATGAGTGATATCTATTCAGCCAACGCTGCAGTGTTTCAATCTGTTTAGCAGATCTTCTTAAGGGCTTTTGTTGATAGGAAAAGTAAAAATTTATCACAGAATAATAAGGAGACTGTGATAGTTTTTGTTGATCAGTTTGTTTAAAAAAGTGTTTTGAATGGAAAATTAGCACTCTTAGAATTATTCGAAATTTATGAAACGCTGGGATAAACGGTTTCGAAAGATGACACCGAGACATTCCCTTACGTTGTGTGTGTGTGTGTGTGTGTGTGTGTGTGTGTGAGAGAGAGAGAGAGAGAGAGAGAGAGAGAGAGAGAGAGAGAGAGAGAGAGAGAGTGTGTGTGTGTATGGAAGTGTGAGTAGATTAATCGTTTTTCATTTGGGTGTCTGTGTGATCGCGTGCGTGTGTGTATGTGTATGTGTATTTTATTTGTTTATTTATTTATTTGTTTTTATTTTAAGTACGTGATGAGAAAGAAATGAATACAAATAATTATAGAATCTTTTCTTTAATGTTGGTTCCATAGCTCCTGTGTAAATTATAACAGTTCCATTAAACTTTCTACTATTAGAAATAGGGTTATTTGTATCATATCGATTGATATGTATGTGATTACAGAATCCTTTCGTTCATGTTGTTTCTATAGATCTTATTTAAATCATAACAGTTCTATTAAACTTTCTTAAATTAGAAAGGGGGTTCTTTGTGTCATCTCAATTGTTAATCAACCGGTTGTTATATCTATTATACGGCACAAGTTATCTATACAACAAAGCTAAATGAATACAAATGATTATAGAATCCTTTCTTTTATGTTGGTTCCATAGCTCCTATGTAAATCATAAGAGTTCCATTAAACTTTCTTTAATTAGAAATTGGGTTCTTTGTGTCGTCTCAATTGCTAATCAGCCTGTTGTTATTTCTATTGTATTATATGGCTCAAGTTATGAATGCAACCTTATAAAAAGCTAAATAAATACATGTGATTATAGTATCCTTGCTTTTATGCTGGTTCTATAGCTCCTGTGTAAATTATAACTTCCATTAAACTTTCTACAATTAAAAATGGGGTTATATTTATCACATCGATTGATATACATGTAATTATAGAATCCTTTCTTTTATGTTGGCTCTATAGCTCCTATGTAAATCATAAGAGTTCCATTAAACTTTCTTCAATTAAAAATGGGGTTCTTTGTGTCATCTCAATTGTTAATCAACCTGTTATTTCTATTGTATTATAGGGCACAAGTTATCTATACAACAAAGCTAAATGAATACAAATGATTATAGAATCCTTTCTTTTATGTTTGTTCTATAGCTCCTATGTAAATTATAACAGTTCCATTAAACAATAGACAAACATTAAACAATCCAAATAATGATTGAGAAAAAAATAGAGAAAACTATTGTCATTCGTTGGATATGAGTAGAGGGGACGTGAATACAAGAGGTGGGTGGGGTGTAGGGAAGTTTGCAAGGCAAAGAAAAAACAAAGAAATACTTAATCATAGAAAACGACAACGCTGTCTCTGTAAAAGAATAAAAACAGAAAAAAAAGAAAGAATGAAGAAAGAAATAAAGAGAATAAGTAAGAATGTAACAATGAAAGAGAATGCCGTTATTCACGAAAGCGAAAAATGAAAAAAAGAAAAAGAAAAAAAAGAAAGAAAAAGAAAAAGAAAAAGAAAAAAAGAAAAGAAAAAAGAAAAAGAACAAAAAGAAAGAAAAAGAACAAAAAGAAAAATAACAATATATATATATATATAATATATATATATATATATATATATATATATATATATATAATAAAACTCATAGGTATACCCTTGCGGTAAAGAAAATAACCCGGCAAATAGTTTGATAGTAGAAATATACTACCAAACTTCACCTGGGGAAAAAATGAACAAAAGAAAAAGGCCAGGAGGGTCGTACCAACCGAAAATAATCGATTAATTCTATGACACATGGCCAAAAGGTATATATATATATATAATTATAATAATATATATATATATATATATATATATATACCGCTAGGATTATCTAAAGCTAAAATGTAAAAAGTCCAATTTATCTATTTATTCATTTTAGGTAAGGCAGGTCTTAGTAGTTTATACATTTTTCTCTACTCTCAACCACATTTTATCGGTTTATTCAATCTTTCACTGCTTATATATATATATATATATATATATATATATATATATACGTTTTTTTTTAAGTAAATGTTATAAAATATTCCAACTGCAGTTTCTTGCCGTAGCAATTATTCAGAGAATTCCCTGAAGAATTGCTACGACAAGAAACTGCAGCTGGAATATTTTATAACATTCGCTTGAAAAAAAAAACAACGTATATTTAGCTCTTTTTATTGAGCACTTTTTAAATCGATTTTTATTAACCCAAAAGTAAATTTATTTGCTCGTGGATTAGCAAAGATCCGTAAGATATATATATATATATATATATATATATATATATATATATATATATATATATATAAGCCTGCGTCGAATTAAACAGTAAACAATATATTACTTACTTCTCTTTTTCATAAAGTGAAACATTCTCTTCTGTGAATGGAAAATTTGGATTATTTCTTCTTTTCGGCAGCCTTTTCCTGTTTAAAAAGGAAAAAAATAATTCTTTTTTTAATATAAACAATATACAAATATCTTGTAAAACGTTACATAATTCGTGGGTAATCCTACAAAACCATGAAAAATCGAATACAAGCACTGAAATTCGCAAATAGTTGACTATTTTATTTCCTACAATAATAACCATTATGTCTTTCTAGGCATGTAAATCTATTAATAATGGGGATTAGGTCTCTATTTGTTTGTAACCAAAACTATAGTATATAGTAAAAACCATTTAAGGGACCACAACTTACTTATTGTACCTGCAGACAGCTACCAGTACAATAAAAATTCTTAATAAATCTATAGTAAAATCATTCTCTAATACTTTCTCTATAGTGAACCATTTAAAATGTTATTTCTATAGTAAAATCATTCTCAATACTTTCTCTATAGTAAAAGCATTTAAAATGTTATTTCTATAGTAAAAATCATTCTCAATACTTTCTCTATAGTAAAACCATTTAAAATGTTATTTCTATAGTAAAAATCATTCTCAATACTTTCTCTATAGTAAAACCATTTAAATGTTATTTCTATAGTAAAAATCATTCTCAATACTTTCTATAGTAAAACCATTTAAATGTTATGTCTATAGTAAAAATCATTCTCAATACTTTCCCTATGGTAAAACCATTTAGAATGTTATTTCTATAGTAAAAATCATTCTCAATACTTTCTCTATAGTAAAACCATTTAAAATGTTATTTCTATAGTAAAAATTATTATAATACTTTCTCTATAGTAAAACCATTTAAAATGTTATTTCTATAGTAAAAATCATTCTCAATACTTTCTCTATAGTAAACCATTTAAAATGTTATTTCTATAGTAAAAATCATTCTCTATACTTTCTCTATAGTAAAACCAATTCTCAATACTTTCTCTATAGTAAAACCATTTAAAATGTTATTTCTATAGTAAAAATCATTCTCAATACTTTCTCTATAGTAAAACCATTTAAATGTTATTTCTATAGTAAAAATCATTCTCTATACTTTCTCTATAGTAAAACCATTTAGAATGTTATTTCTATAGTAAAAATCATTCTCAATACTTTCTCTATAGTAAAACCATTTAAAATGTTATGTCTATAGTAAAAATCATTCTCAATACTTTCCCTATGGTAAAACCATTTAGAATGTTATTTCTATAGTAAAAATCATTCTCAATACTTTCTCTATAGTAAAACCATTTAAAATGTTATTTCTATAGTAAAAATTATTATCAATACTTTCTCTATAGTAAAACCATTTAAAATGTTATTTCTATAGTAAAAATTATTCTCAATACTTTCGCTATAGTAAAACCATTTAAAATGTTATTTCTATAGTAAAAATCATTCTCTATACTTTCTTTATAGTAAAACTATTTAAAATGTTATTTCTATAATGAAATCATTCTCAATACTTTCTCTATAGTAAAACCATTTAAAATGTTATTTCTATAGTAAAAATTATTCTCAATACTTTCTCTATAGTAAAACCATTTAGAATGTTATTTCTATAGTAAAAATTATTCTCAATACTTTCTCTATAGTAAAACCATTTAAAATGTTATTTCTATAGTAAAAATCATTCTCTATACTTTCTTTATAGTAAAACTATTTAAAATGTTATTTCTATAATGAAATCATTCTCAATACTTTCCCTATGTTAAAACAATTTAGAATGTTATTTCTATAGCAAAAAAATCCTATAAGGGACCACAACTTACCTATAGTACCTGCAGACAGCTACCAGTACGATAACAGCAGCAACCAAAAGAATAAAAAGGGACCCAGCCAACCCCCAAAGGGTTGATCTGTACGTCCGTTCTATTCTGATGATGTTGTGATCACCCACTGGACTTTCATTTTCCACTGGACCTGAAATTAAAAAAGAAAGAAAATTGAAAAGAAAAATTCACCCTGGGACTGGGGCGGGGGTAGACATGATTTCGAGGTTTAAGCAGCCTCACCATCACGCACCTTTTGTTACACTTTTACCAGACTTGTCTTATCTACAATTTTCAAGCAACGAAAGGTTAATTGAAATGAGAAAAGAAATTGATTTAAAGTAACCAGTTCAAGGGAAGTAACTCGATGTTTTGGTCAAAGGGGGATAACTCATAAATAGCCAATAAGGGGGAATTATAAGATTTGGGATAATTTTGTATATGCAACGAGAAACAACACACACACACACACACACACACACACACACACACATATATATATATATATATATATATATATATATCCAAACTTATATATATATATCCAATCTTATATATATATAGTATAATATATATATATATAAACAAGGTTTGTTTAGAATGGCTTTTTGCCGATAATTTTAGGGAGAATAAGTGTTTAATTGGAGTCGTACCTAATTTTGAAAATTAATTAATTAATAATGAATTAGGCGGGAATACCTATTAAATGTATGGCTAAACAAATCGAGAAAAATCAATCTCTGTATGTACATTTCGGCCTATTAGGCCTCATCAGCAGAGCTATAGATCAGAAGACCGCCCTGTGCGTGATTTGAAACCGGACTGCCAAGCTGACAGGCCGATCCCATAACCCTTACACTAAACGAACTTCTTAGATTTTATGATTTGTTTAGAGTAGGTTAATATTCCTCTTCTAGTGACTTTTATTACACGACGATATGATAAGTTGTATACAAGGTTTGTTTAGAATGGCTTTTTGCCGATAATTTTAGGGAGAATAAGTGTTTAATTGGAGTCGTTTCGTTTAGTGTAAGGGTTATGGTATCGGCCTGTCAGCTTGGCAGTCCGGTTTCAAATCACGCACAGGGCGGTCTTCCGATCTATAGCTCTGCTGATGAGGCCTAATAGGCCGAAATGTACATACAGAGATTGATTTTTCTCGATTTGTTTAGCCATACATTTAATAGGTATTCCCGCCTAATTCATTATTAATTAATTAATTTTCAAAATTAGGTACGACTCCAATTAAACACTTATTCTCCATATATATATATATTTTAGAGAGAGAGAGAGAGGGGGAGAGAGACAGACAGACAGACAGACAGAGAGGAAGAAAGAAAGAAAGAAAGAGTTTCGCAAGGAAAAAACATTGAAAGATTTTTCTGTTATATATTTAAAAAGTGCTCAATACCTTAAGTAGAGAAAAAATATGGGGACCTAAATAATTCAGACACTGTCTACCTAGATTTCACCCGAATAGTTCTTCAGGATAATTCTGTTGAAGAACCATTCTTGTGAAACCTAGGTAGTGTCTGACTCGTTTAGCTCCTTATATATATATATATATATATATATATATGAGAGAGAGAGAGAGAGAGAGAGAGAGAGAGAGAGAGAGAGAGAGATTTAAATCTCTCTCTTTTTCTTTTTTTTCATATTCTATGTTCGATTGAAACAGATTACCATTATCGCTTCTGCGCTCACCACCTCTCCCTACTCTCTGTCGGCTGAGAATATACACCGACCGCATCTCTGTAGAAGAGTAAGACCCCATCCCCCGATGGGGCCACTTATTGGCCATGGGTGGCGACCCGTGATGCTTAAGGATGGAATCCTGGTGGATGAGCCGCCCATAACATGCAACACTCCATTTTGGCCCTTACTTTGGCTAGACGGGCGGTCGTAGAGCCTCCCACCAATCAACCGGTTTGTCACGTCAAGCCCTAACACCTATATGATTGTCCCCACCCTATTGCCCTGATAGCAAACCCCAACCCCTTTTATCATACATATGCTAGAAGGCGGTGGCTGAGGGCCTTAAGATCCTTGGTATCTGATGGGTAGGTTCCCATTCCCACTCTGACCTGGAGTGACAGTGCCTGTTTGGGTCGCATCTATCAAAACCCAAACTATCTTTTGGGTAAAAATAATATTCAATTGATATGAAATAATAATAGAAAAAACATCTTTGTCATAGATGCAGTGCTACATTGGGACTTAGATCTCGGTATGAACAAATCAGAAATCATCAATAACTTAAAATTGGTTGACTTTCAGACTTTTTCGATAGCATTTTTGGATTTCTCGGGTAAAAATGCTTCTATAAACCAATTTTTAGGAGTAGGAAAGCTTTAGAACTCATTTTACAGAAAAAAATAGATGACAAAAACTCGCCATTTTTTTGCGATCCCCTTCAAATTTGGAGAGCTAAAAATCGACGAGGGGATGGGTGACATGGCCTGGATGATTTGACATGGAATTACCCTTGAAGTTATAATTGCTTACTAAGGGTTATTATGATTTGATTGGTTGGTTGGATTTTATGGCATGTCAACTCTTGTTGGGTTATTCTATGCTGAAGACATTTTGTTTATTCTTTCTTCATAAGTATTCAGATAAAAAAAAACTGCTCCGCCACCAGGATTCCATTCTTAAGCATCATGGGTTGCCACAGCAGTCCAAACCAAATAAATAACTAAGGGAATTGAAACACTTACCATTGATGTCGATGTTGGGTTATTCTATGCTGAAGACATTTTGTTTATTCCTGAGTATTGAAATTATTTTAAAACTGCTCACCCACCAAATAAATAACTAAGGGAATTGGAACACTTACCATTGATATCGATGACGTGTCTCGTCGTCTGTATCGCTTGGCTGACAAATTTTTCGCTTTCTGCATACAATGGGAATTTAGTTGGTTCACCGTACGCGGCAGTCAGCGATTTTTCTGATGACAGTGGGGGTGTAGTGGGCATGGTCGTTGTGGTTACGATTCTGGATTTGCTTGTGTTCTGCTGGGATGTCAGTAAGGTGTCGGGCAGACCCGAAGGCGAATAGGTGGTTGTGTAGGCCATACGGTCTGATGAGGTGACCTGTGGTGGAAGCGGTGGAAACGCCGGCCGGCGACTAGAGCGATCGTCCCTGTAGGCATCCGCTGTCGTCCGGACTGTCGGGTAGACGAATCGATAGGTGGCATGAAAGCCAGTTAGTTCCACCCGTTCGTCCGATCTAAAGACGACCAGTAAAACATTTGACGTCGAATCGACAGTGGTTGGGGCCCGGGAGCCGCACAAGGTGGCGATACGTTCAGATTCGTTTGGATTCTCACCGTCATACACTTGGATACTGTCCAGCCGGTTGTTGCACAGACCTAACCCGTGATTCTCAAGTTCGATTTTTGTGAAGCGCAGGATGATCCGAGAATGGGTCGGTCCCCTCACCAACCAGTGGCAGTCCGTATTGCCGGGATAGTTGTTAGGCCAATTTGGAGTTGCGAATTCGCCATTGTCTCTGGTCAACACAGTATTGCAAGGCCACTCTGAAAAGAGAAAGTTATTGTAAAATTCATTTCCAATACATTTTTATAGTAAAAATCATTGTCCAATGCATTTTTATAGTAAAATTCATTGTCCAATGCATTTTATAGTAAGAATCATTGTCCAATGCAT
>CM042177.1:42500-47500 GCA_023376005.1 Doryteuthis pealeii
TGTAAGGGAAGAGTAATATTGGATTCAGAAGCGACTATTGTCTCGACTTAGTCCCCCACCTCGCCCGCGCTCGTAATTGCCCCCCCTGCCGTCACAGATAATAATGGACGCGACCGGGCGCCATTTTGCGAATCTAATTGGATAGAAACAGACGTAAATATTGGAATTTTAAGTGAACCGACTCAACTGATTGGAGCAATATGCGAGCACTCTGTTTAATGATTGGTTGTAGATGTAAGGGTTATGCGCATGTGCAGATGTCTAGAATAAAAGAAAGAAAGAAAGGAAGAAAGAAAGGATAAAGCAAAAAAGAAAAGAAAAGAAGAAAGAAAGAAAGAAAGAAGAAAGAAAGAAAGAAAGAAAGAAGGAAAGAAAGGAAGAAAAGAAATAAAGAAAGAAAGAAAGTACGAAAGTAAGGAAGAAAGAAAGAAGGAAAGAAAGAAAGAAAGGATAAAGACAGAAAGGAAGAAAGAAAGAAAGTAGGAAAGAAAGGAAGAAGGAAAGAAAGAAAAGAAAAAAGAAGGAAAGAAAGAGAAAAAAGAAAGAAAAGAAAAGAAAGAAAGAAGGAAAGAAAGAGAAAATTTTAAAAGAAAAAATACAACGAAACAAACTACAACAAAATATCCAAATACTATAAATATATATATATATATATATATATATATATATATATATATATATATATATATATATATATCACCGGAACGGCCAGAATAAAGATACATCAACTTTAAACCCGTACACATATTTCTATAACACCCCCACACCTCCAACTCCATGACCCCCACCACACGACCCCACACAGAGTACTAACTCATCAATCACCTACGAACCAACCTGAAACCAGGCCCCACAGCCCAGCCAAAAACACGCGGCATTCGCCACAAGATCACCACTACTATTCACGGTCAAGTCGAAGGGACGTAGCAGTCCCGAAAATTTACCCGGCTAAATAAATGAAACTCAAAACAAACCACAGAGTCTTCAGATATTTATTCCTCAACTAACATATTACGCTAACAATATTAGCATAATAAGTATGTTAATGCTTCACACCTAAGCCCAAACCTGGTACAAGTATCTCCTAAAACGGATACAAATACTAACATTCTCCCCAAATATATATATATATATATATATATAATATATATATAAGATTTTTGGATGTTTGTTTATTTTAGAAACGTTGCTGAATAAAGTATATATTAAATTTTTACTTGAAGGCACTTACAACGCATGTATCGCATAAAATTCGATACTTTTTCTTATAGAAAATGAACTTGACAAGTGTAATCCCGGCAAAGGATGGCTCGAGCCATCCTTTGCCGGGATTACACTTGTCAAGTTCATTTTCTATAAGAAAAAGTATCGAATTTTATGCGATACATGCGTTGTAAGTGCCTTCAAGTAAAAATTTAATATATATATATATATATATTTTGTGTGTGTGTGTGTGTGTGTGTGTGTGTGTGTGTGTGTAAAATGAAAATGGAAGTGAATCCGACGGTATGTTGAAAAAAAGAAATAAAGGAAAGAAAGTATAGAATGGATGAAATAGGATATTTTAATTAATTTTACTTACACGTGTTTCGGTCAGGAGTTTATCCATATGTACATTATTCAATCTATTATTATTTTTAAATAACAAAAAGAAATGAAATAATAATAATAAAAAAATATTGAAATATTCCGCACACAAAAAGATATCGACCTTCCTCAGAGTAAATCCTTATTTTTTTAAATGAAATTCGTTGGAAAGCGGAGAATTTTTGAAATGTTCAAAAAAATAACTTTTTTAAAAATCACGTGAAGAGAGTGTTCAAACGCGGGCAAGAAAGACGGTTATAATGACGTCATGTTTCTACATTTTTTCTATTATTATAATTTCATTTCATTTCAAAATAATGATAGTTTGAATAATGTACACATAGATAAACTCCTGACCGAAACACGTGTAAGTAAAATTTATTAAAATATGCTATTTTATCCATTCTATTCTTTCTTTCCTTCCTTTCTTTTTTTCAACATATATATATATATATATATATATATATATATATATATATATATATATATATTGTCATGATTACATATACATATACCATTGTAATTGCTTTCAAAAATATAAATAATAATATACTTTACTTAACAATGCTTCAAAAGCAAATTATGAAATTCCATTTATATATATATATATATATATATATATATATATATATATATATATATATATATGCAAACGTTAATTCTTTAAAAGATGGGACTAAAGTCACTTTTGACTTTGGGGTAAATAAAGCAAAGCCAAAACGAAATTAAAATGAAAACGTTAATTCTTTAAAATAGAGAGAAATATATATATATATATATATATAATATATATATATATATATATATATATATATATATATATAATAAAAAGAAGATCCGCAAAAATGGATTATGATTTTTTTTAAAAATTAATTATTATTTTACATTTGTGACACGTGTTTCAGATCTTCTGATATTTTCTTCAGCCATTAATCGACCATATTCTGTCAGAATATGAACATGTACACACACACACACACACACACACACACACAACACACATATATATATATATATATATATATATATATATATATATATAAGTATCTAACCCCTCCCTTCCTGTTTGGTGGGAGTGTATAGAAATTTCATTTTTAACATCTGTGTTTTAGCAGGTGTTTTTGTTCCTGGGTGGTAGATCATAAAAGATTAATTTTAAGGTCTTGAGATTTTATGGTGGTCTATTTGTTTAAATTAATACCAAAACCCGTGTCTCTGATGTTGTTAGTAAGATTTCTGATATTTGATAGGTTCTGTGTGGGTGTTTTTAATTTAATTTTATTTCTAAAGAATGTGTGCTTGTGTGTGTGTGTGTGTGTGTGTGTGCGTGCGTTTTGTATATGTGTCCATGTTCATATTTCTACATCTCTGGAGGTTAATATGATCTACAAGACCACGGATTTGCCAACATCACAAATCCTTTGAAATTTTCCACCTTTATTCAATTGTGCTGTGGACTTTTAACTTGCTTTTTTGTAGCTGGAATCATGAACATTTTTGATACTTTTTATACATTTTTAAAATATATTTTTACAACAAACTCTTTTGAGTTTTCTTGTGGATTATAATGCTTCTGATTTAAAAAAAATAAAATTTATTCTATTTTTAACACAGAATATGCATTTTCAAAATTTAAAAAATTCCGGCTCCGAACATGAATATTCGTTTGTACCCCTCCTGTTTGTAACGGTTTACTTATTCCGTCTCTCCATCATAAATATTTCGCTCTTGATGAAGACCGCTTTAATAAAAGGTCGAAACAGATTTCTGTCAGTTAACTATAACATCATTTGTTTGTTTTTCTAAAAATGTTTAATTCATACTGTCGGATTCACTTCCATTTACTTTTCACATATACACACACACACACACACACACACACATATATATATATATATATATATATGTGTGTGTGTGTGTGTGTGTGTGTGTGTGGTGTGTGTGTGTGAAAAGTTAAATAAATACAGGAAAGAAAATGTTGAATTGATAAAAATGGTTTAATGAAATGCCTACACGTGTTTCGGCCGAGAGTTTGAACAAAACAGATGTCTCATGTCTAACGAGTTTGTGTGTGTGTGTGTGTGTGTGTATGTGTGTGTTAAAAAATAAATTGATAAAGGAAAGAAAATTTTGAATTGATAAAAATGGTTTAATGAAATGCCTACACGTGTTTCGGCCAAGAGTTTGTCCTTGTACGCATTGTATTTTATTTATTATTATTTTAAATATAAAATGAAATAATAATAATAGAAAAATATAAAATGTTTAAGTATTCCGCGAAACGGCCTTCATCAGGGCAAGATGTTTGATATTTGAAATTAAAATGGTCAAAATACAGAGAATTTGGAAGTGTTCGAAAAAAATAATTTAAAATAAAAATTGTTGAGACACTTCCGGTTGGAGAATAAAAGAATATTTAGTGATGAGTGACCTTTGAAAATAGGGAATTTTAAATCAATATTTAAAATTCACTTTTGCAGATGTCACACATTCCAATCATCCCAGTGGTTCCTCGTATATCAAATCAATTTTCCCTAATGAAATAAACTGAAATGCCTTTAATCCGTTCCATCCCTCCCAGTGGTATGTTGACTTACGAGTTCCGCTCGTAACTTAATTTCCTCGTATATCAAATTCATTTTCCCTAATGAATTAAACTGAAATGCCTTTAATCCGTTCCATCCCTCCCAGTGGTATGTTGACTTACGAGTTCCGCTCGTAACTTAATTTCCTCGTATATCAAATTCATTTTCCCTTGAATTAAACTGAAATGCCTTTAATCCGTTCCATCCCCCAGTGGTATGTTGACTTACGAGTTCCGCTCGTAACTTAATTTCCTCGTATATCAAATTCATTTTCCCTAATGAATTAAACTGAAATGCCTTTAATCCGTTCCATCCTCCCAGTGGTATGTTGACTTACGAGTTCCGCTCGTAACTTAATTTCCTCGTATATCAATTCATTTTCCCTAATGAATTAAACTGAAATGCCTTTTAATCCGTTCCATCCCTCCCAGTGGTATGTTGACTTACGAGTTCCGCTCGTAACTTAATTTCCTCGTATATCAAATTCATTTTCCCTAATGAATTAAACTGAAAATGCCTTTAATCCGTTCCATCCCTCCCAGTGGTATGTTGACTTACGAGTTCCGCTCGTAACTTAATTTCCTCGTATATCAAATTCATTTTCCCTAATGAATTAAACTGAAATGCCTTTAATCCGTTCCATCCCTCCCAGTGATATGTTGACTTACGAGTTCCGCTCGTAACTTAATTTCCTCGTATATTAAATCAATTTTCCTTAATGAAATAAACTGAAATACCATTAATCCGTTCCACCTATCCAAGTGGTACCTTGACTTACAAGTTTAATTTGTTCCGTCCGTAACTCAATTTCCTCGTATATCAAGTTGA
>CM042177.1:52500-55000 GCA_023376005.1 Doryteuthis pealeii
GACACACCCATAATCATTAACTATTGTTGGGTTATGTATTTAAATCCGCAGAAACAGGGGGGGGGGGGCAGCACAAAGAACAATCAGCCAATCAACCTCTAGACTAAACAGAACACCACCTGATCCTCAAAAGACCACAGACAAGGAAATAACAGCCAGTTTATCACAAACCATTGATAAAGGGGGAAGGGTATCTCGAAATATTGGTAAATAAATAAAAATGTGCGCAAAATGGTCACTTCTGTTTATCAACTTTCCGGTAGAAATTGGCCAATGGAATGACAGTACAAAAAAGCATTCAATATCGTTTGCACAGTGCTCAAGATCACTTATTAGCAGAAACTTTCTACCAAAAAAACTCAGCTTTGGATTAACACCAGACTCAGGATTAGCACTTGAAATTTTGAAATGAAATTGGTGACTGGTTTTATATTACGACATATCAACCCTTTTCGGGTCATTTAATGCCAACTCAAGTCATTTGGATTAACAAATCACTCTGGTTGCTTACAGTATAATATATATATATATATATATATATATATATATATATATATATATATATATGTGTGTGTGTATATATAATATATATATATATATATATATATGTATATATGGAAATACGGTGAGGAAATTAATCCGACAATATGAGAAAATACTTTTGAAATATAACAAAACACAGTTAATGCATGCGTCATTATATGATGTTCACCTTCCATTTTTGCACATGCAATGATCACGTCATTGGCTTTCGTAAACAAACGTGCATATAAAAATTAACGGTTAATAGCATCAGATTCACACAACCACTATACACTTAACATCTTACATTTTGTCCCTCACATAAACATTACTTAACTGTGTCCTGAAGATGGTACAATATACCGAAATGCTTAAGTATTGACACTAAAAATTGTTTCCTGATCATAACATCCTGTGTTTTGTTATATTTTAAAATTATTTTCTTCTCATATATATATATATATATATATATATTAAATTTTTACTTGAAGGCACTTACAACGCATGTATCGCATAAAATTCGATACTTTTTCTTATAGAAAATGAACTTGACAAGTGTAATCCCAGCAAAGGATCGCTCGGAGTGTAGAATACCGTACAGACTGTTTCGACTTTATTAAGTCTCATCAGCGGTATATACTTTCCCTCCGACAGAAATCGAAACCGGGACTTCAGCAGACACAGTGAAACACTAGTGAAACAAATTTCGCTAGGATGGTCAGCTGTGTACTGTGGCCGAGGCGATAAAAGTGTTTCACTAGTGTTTCACTGTGTCTGCTGAAGTCCCGGTTTCGATTTCTGTCGGAGGGAAATCGTTAGTATATACCGCTGATGAGACTTAATAAAGTCGAAACAGTCTGTACGGTATTCTACACATCGAGCCATCCTTTGCTGGGATTACACTTGTCAAGTTCATTTTCTATAAGAAAAAGTATCGAATTTTATGCGATACATGCGTTGTAAGTGCCTTCAAGTAAAAATTTAATATATACTTTATTCAGCAACGTTTCTAAATAAACAAACATCCAAAAATCTTATATATATATATATATATATATATATATATGTGTGTAGAATTAAACAAAAGATACATCTGTTTAACAATTTTATTTTTGATCTTTTCGAGTTTTCTGGCCAATTTTTTTAATGTTTGGATGGAATTTGTGGACAAGTCCACCAAAGTTCAAGTCCCGAATACTTTCGACACTTCGAAGTGCCATCATCAGGGATGATGTGTTCCAGTTTTTAAAAAAATATATTAATGTGGAGGCTGGAAGGAGAAGAATTGATGAGAAAGGAGTTATAGGCATTTTAAAATGTGAGTACTGCATTGGAAATTAATTTTGTTTAAGGATGGTTTGTATTTTTATGTATAAAGCTTCTAGTATTTGGAGTTTTTGTTTATTTTTGAACATTTCTGAACTTTGATGGACTTATCCACGAATTCCACCCAAATATTAAAAAATTGTCCAGAAAACTCGAAAAGATCAAAAATAAAATTGTTAAATAGGAGATGTGTCTTTTGTTTAATTCTACATGTATAAATGAAAGAATGCTGCCCAAATACACACACACACACAACCACACACACACACACACACACACACCACACACACACACACACACACACACATATATATATATATATATATATAATAAAAATAAAAAATGACTCATGTTGGTTACAATAGCTACTTACGGTGGATAACGCATATTCTTGTTAGTTAAAAGAAACCAGAAGGGGAGGTAACACATTTTCAATCAGAGATGTAGAACAAAAGAGGCTGAAATTTTATTGAATACGTCTGATTGGCCAAGAGGGAAGTGGGCGGGGCGTAGTTATCTTTTTATAAAAAAAAACGTAAGATCTAAACCTAATAAGAGATATGATTGGATAGAGAATTATCCAATCAAAAATGGCGAGACGATTCTTCTTCTTCTTCTTCTTCTTCTTTCTTCTTCTTATTATTATTATTAT
>CM042177.1:57500-65000 GCA_023376005.1 Doryteuthis pealeii
TATATATATAGTGTGAGATGGTCACTGTTTCAACTTTTGCTGGAATGGTGTACCAAAGGCAGTATTATTGGTAGAGTGCTCAATATAAAATAGAGCTGTTATATAATACAATGAAATAAATATATAAAGGTTTTACATATCTATTTATTTGGTGACAAAGGAACATTCACGACCATATTGGTTTCATGCGAGGCAATCGTCAGGTGAAGATCGACAAAATCTTACCCCTGCCCACTCACTCCTCTTTTTACTTCTTCCCTTTCTGCTTCATTGGATCAAATTTCTCTCCAAGATATCCTCTGCATATCTTCTCTAACTTGAATATATATATATATATATATATATATATATATATATGATTTATATGAAAAAGGTGACTTACCGGTGAAAATGGTCACAATGGTTAGTTGATGCAAGTTTCACAATGATAAGACAGCGATATAACAAATATAAAGTGCTCAATACGTGAGTAGAGCAAATTTATTATTATAATGGTACACGGTAATAACCTACTCGAGTTTCACCATAAGGATCTTCAGGGTTAACTCCACTGGATTAATCAATATATTGATTGATTGCAGCCGGTTGCACGTGTGTATTTTTTTGGGGGGGGGGGCGATGATATACAAACGTGCAACCGGTTGCAATTAATCAATATCTTGATTAATTCAGTGGATTTAACCCTGAAGATCCTTATGGTTAAACTCGAGTAGGTTATTACTGTGTACCATTATAATAATAAATTTGCTCTACTCACGTATTGAACACTTTATATGTCATCCCTGATTGGTCCCCTGGGGGAGGAAATCCGTTGTTGAAAGACCAGAAATTTCGCATGATCCCAAGGATATAACAACGCTGATGACTTTCCCCTCAGTCATCTCATAGATGTATTTTACGAGACTCTCTCCTCTTTTTGATTATCTCTTTCCACTGATTTCCTTCTGACCATTCAAATTTCCTCACAAACGCTATCCCATCCACCTGATTTCATCCGCTAATTCACCCCTTTCCCGTCCACTTTCTCTTCTATAAAACAATTGTATGATGCTTTAATGATCAAATAAACGACTGATGAAGCCGAGCTCAAGTTTAGCGAAATATATCTCCTACATACACTTGTCTGAGTTTTGTTCCTTTGTTTCCACATATCTTTACTACATTTTGTTGGCTTTACTCCCATCCTCCTTCCGCATATATATTATTATATATATATATATATATATATATATATATATATATATATATTTGTACAATATAAATACAGATATATAAATAATTAATAGTACAATATATATATAAACATAAACATATATATATATATATATATATATATATATATATATATATATATATTGCTATCACAAGTTGTATGACGAAAATTCGAATGCTAAGACTCTCTGGAAAGCAAGATGACCCATTGGAAAGACAATGTGACTCTCCAGAAAGTTGGAGTGGTATCCCGGAAAGACAAGACTCTTTTTAAAATATGAACAGCTCTACAAATGAAAAATGCCCTCTGTGTGTCTGTAGCGTGGAGGGAGGGATATATCACCCGTCATACTTGCACAAACGAAAATAACTGGGACCTGTACCCGGCTACAACGTGTGATTGCGACAGAGAATTTAAGTGCTTGCGAGGGTTACGAATCCACAAGGCACGCTGGTGCGAACGACGTAATTCTCCTTTAGAATGTAAATCGAATGATGGGCTTATGAACCAGGAACATCCCCCACAGTGTCCAGGAGCCCATTGCTGAGCGGTAGCAACATGGAGATATTCCTAGCAAGCCAAGAATTCAGTGGACGAATGATAAGCGCGCGGAATCATCATTCCCGTGTTGTTACATAATATCTGCAATCGCGTAATCAACTCAACGGCCGAAAACAAACGCGTTTTTAATTAACAACCTGCACTGATAACAAAACTTCTCTGATGAATGGATCTTATAATTTCTTCTCTGCATTATTTCATCTTATTTTTCTTAATACCCTGTCCGGTGGCGAAAGCTGCTTGGTAGCGCTAGGAAGTGGCAGTCCTGCCTTAGCTACCGAAACTGTGTTATCACTCCTTGTTGGCAGCTGATGAGGGCAGGGTATCGCACGTGTTATCACACATTGTAGGACAAAAACAATGAGTAAAAGTTGCGGAAAAAAGCACCATCAGAATATTTTATTATTCAATCTTATTATAATGGAGATTGTGTGTTTTTCTGTCTGTAACCGAAATTATATTCCTACTCAAGTCACAATTCTCTTAGTTATTGACATCACATTCTCCATGATTTTATTTTTATCTAAACCTCAATTATTAATAAAATTGTCTTACATTATTAATACTGTTAACTATGTCTGCATACTGACAACATGCAATTATATTTATATATACAACAAAATAGCGGTTTACAGTGTGAACGGGAAGGCTAATTTGCATATTAATATTAAAAAATCGAATTTAATAAATATGTGCTTAGTATTATTGATTTCTAACTGTTTGGTTTTATTTTAATGAATATAAGCAAAAATCTCTTCAATGAATCTTAAATGAAATCCATTAACAAGATAAAATAACTGTCATTTATTCTTTAGTTACTCTTATAACCAAATACTTAAATTAGAAAAAATAACAATGAAAGACGAGAGTGATGGAAGAGTAAGTTTCAGTTGTTCCATTTTTATTATACTCCCTCTGTTTCAAATCTTTTTATCTGTATTCTTATTTAGTTTCATTAGCCTTTCTAATTTAATACAATATTTTATTACATTAAAACTTAAATACTTGCACCCGGAGGGTGCATATATTTGCTAGTATATATAAAGATCATATATGTATATATTATATATATATATATATATATACAGAGAGAGAAGAGAGAGAGAGAGAGGAGAGAGAGAGAGAGAGAGAGACGATGGAAAGAAGGTATATATACACACACCACACACACACATACATATAATATATATATATATATATATATATATATATATATATATATATATATCAATTGGGATAATATAAAGTTAATTGTAATTTTTTTAGTGCTCGTATTTAATTTCATTATTCTTTCTTATCTATCTATCTATCTATCTTATCTATATATATATATATATATATATATATATATATATATATATATATATATATATATCTGTTCATATCTATCTATCTATCTATCTATCGATCTCAGTCTGATTCTATCTATATATCTATCTATCTATCGCAGTCTGTTCATATCTATCTATATATCTATTCCTATATCCATCTATCTCTTTCACTCTCTCTCTACATATATATATGCCCCCCCCCACTCACACACACACACACACACGCACACACACACGATGCAACGTTTCGGTCTATTATTAGACAATCTTCAGGACTTGGATATAGTTCTTGCATTGGAGCAAGAACTATATCCAAGTCCTGAAGATGGTCTAATAATAGACCGAAACGTTGCATCGTCGACAATAAACATCCAGTTTCCATAACATCCGTGCTTGTCTACCTTTCTCCACATATTGTCGGATTAACCCCTTACATTTCTCCCATATATATATATATATATATATATATATATATATATATTAGTTAAGGTAGCGTAGTCAGCACCAGGTTACTGACAGTTTCACGCCTATGCACCATATTATCTACAATATATATATATATATATATAATATATATATATATATATATATATATATACGTGTGTGTGTGTGTGTGTGTGTGTATCTTACCCTGCCCAAATAGGGGAGGAGGCAACGGGGGAAGACAATTAGGAGGGGGGGGATAATGGGGAGTTGGGTAGGAAGCTTCTAATTGCAAACCTTTCACCTCTAATCAAATCTTCAAACTTGGAACGGGCACTTTATTTTCCTTTTTGTTCCATCAATTCTTGAAAAGTTCCAAAAACTTTCTGGATTTTCTCCAAGAGAACCATTTGTTCCCTCCTTCCCAAATTAACAATTCTTTTTCGTGTGATTTTCATAAATCGGATGATGCTTTCAATATGCCAGTTGGGAAATTTTTATTTGTACTTCCTTTTTGGCTGAAAGTTCGTTTTTGGTTAATCAGTAAAAAAAATACATAACTTTTCTACTAAGATATATATATAATATATATATATATATATATATATATATTATATATATATATATGAGGAAAAAATGAGTAAAGAAAAGAAATGTAGATGGATAAAAATGAATTTAATCGATATCACTTTTAATCGATATCACTTCCACATGTGTTTCGGCCCGTTTATCAAAATGTATACGGATTACACTATTATTATTATTATTATTAAAATAATCAGATGGAGTTGAAATGATGATGATAATAATAATAGGAAAAATGTAAAAATATTCCGTACACAGAGAGATTTTTTACGACCTTCATCAGAGTGATTTTTTTTATTTTTTGAGTAGAGAAAAATCCGTTGGAGACAAAACAGAATCTTAAAAAATGTTCGAAAAAAGAATATTTTTTGAATCATGTTTGGAAACTTCAAATTTTTAACGGTCGCTGCGTTCCAAAAATGATTGTCGGATTCAATTCCTTTCTATTCTTATATATATATATATATATATATATATATATATATATATATATATATATATATATATCATGTCGCGCTGTTGGCACGGATATCCATGACAATCTCTCTCCATCCGTCCCTATCACTCATCATTCTCGGGAGGTCCTCATGCAGCATACTGTATCCGCACAGAGCTGATCAATGTACGTCTTCGCTGGTCGGCCCACACTGGCGTACCCATGTGCTGGCTTCCACAGGAGGACGTCGCTTATGAGTTCGTCCTTGCTTCTCCAGCAGTGTCCCGCGTGTCTTGTTCGTCTTACTCGGGTGGTTTGGGTGATATGTGGCAGGTGGCTGTACAGCTGCTTTCTCGTGGGGTGCTGTTTCCACGTCTTGTTCAGGATCACCCGCAGCATTCTTGTGCAGCTCACATCTAGTTTATTCTCTAGTCGCTTTGTTAGGGTCCAGGTGGTGCAGCCATACAGCAGCTCTGATACGAGTGCAGTATATATATATATATATATATATATATATATATATATATATATATACCTTTGATTTTAAAGGTGCCAAAATATTGATTCACATACACAATAGAACATTACGTAGAATTATGGAATCTTGCGTTATTCTCACCCATCAAACCATCCCCCAAAGACAAGGCTTTTTAAATATATCTCCTTATTTAGCGACACTTGTACTCAGAAATCATAAAATCCCTTTCACATAACCATTTCCGACATATACTTCCTAACAAATTTAAATTTCACATTAACCCAATAAATCCTTACACCATTCATATTTTTTACATTAAAAAAAAATAGTTGAAAAAATATTTCTTTTCTGAAAAAATCCGTTGCAGGCTGACCATGAATAGGTTAAAACTCTTCCTGTTTGAAAAAGAGAATTTGTCTATTTTTGAATTTGAAATATGTCTTATTATTTCAAAAACTGTTACACTAAAGATATACAATAATGTCGTTGGCAGAGAAACGCGTAGCGGATGTGCTAATGACGAAGCGATCGCATGACTTTTTTGGAACATCAATGTTTTTCGTTTTGAATTTAAATTATTTTCCGCTTCTCTCTCGATGAGTCCGGATTAAAAACAAGCTCTGATGATGATTTTTATAAATCGAAATATTGTTCAATATTAGCTATGAATATGATATAAAATATTTTCATTTTAACAGCGTTGTGTGTTTTCATATATATATATATATATATATATATATATATATATATATATATATATATCTTCATACAATGACTGCTATTTACACAGTAGCATTGCAACCAACAAAGCCTTCATCAGATGATGACTCTGGGTTCAGGCATGGTTTCGGGACCGAAGCATCATTACCACTAACCCAGAGCGCCCCAGCAGTATCTCACGATACCACCAGACTTTGTCGGTTTGATGTCACAATATAGGATTGCCATATCAACGCTGATGCGGTTAAAGCTTTATCCTGGATCTTTTTTGTGTATTTCCTCTTGTCTGGTGGATAAAGTCCAAGTTTAGACAAAAATGCCAAGGTTGAGTTGGTAATAAATCCCGATATCCGACTTCGATAGGAAATACATCCGTTATCCATCCGTTTCTGACATTGTTCTCATAAATCTTCATATTTTTCCAACTTGATTTGCCCAGTCAATATTTTCCTCAAAATGAACTGTTAATTCACCGATGAAAACTTTTTTGATTAACAGACCAGATGACAATATCAGGACATATATATATATATATATATATATATATATATATATATATATGTGTGTGTGTGTGTGTGTGTGTGTGTGTGTGTAAGTGTGTTATATTATATATATCATATATAATATAATATGATATAATATAATATAATACTATATGATGATATGATATGATGTATATATATATATATATATATATATATATATATATATATATATATATATATATATATACGACTTTTGTACGCCTGGGAGACCTAGGTTGTTTACAAACGCCATCTCAGGACACTCGAGAGATTTCATCAGAATTGCCGTCGCAGGATTTTAGGGATAGAATGGTTGTCATTTACACTAAACACCACAATACTTGAAAGATGTCACCTGCCTAGTATTGAGAGTTTAATCCTTAGATCTCGTCTTCGCTGGTCTGGTCATCAAGTTCGTACGAATGATTGCCGAATCCCAAAACAACTATTTTACGGGGGAAATCTCAACTGGCAAACGTCGTCAGTGCAAACTCAAATTGAGGTTTAAGGACTGCCTCAAGGACACTCTACATAAGACTGCTATTGCTGTGTAGAATTGCGAGAAGCTAGCTTGTAATAGACCTGGCTGGAGAACCAACATCTACCTTTCTGTGGGAGAATTTGAATCCAACCGAATTAAACATCAAAATTTGAAGCGGGCTATTAGAAATGTAAATTGAAATAAGTTATTAAGTATTCATAGGACAGAACATAGGTATATGCAAATAGTAGACTGCTAATTCAGTGTTATACCAAATATATATACCATGTACTTATACTGCTGAAGAAAAACAAAATCAGAATGGTATTCATAACGAGTAACCTACCAAGAAGTCGTGCTCTATTATTTGCTTGTAACACAACTTTTGAAAAGCATCGAATGAACCAAATGGACTAAGAAGACTCCTGAATCACATCCTTAATTCCATTACTCTTTTACTATACACTTGCATACAGAATTACTTCTGACAAAACACCTAAAATAAGAAGTAAATTCATTCATGAGAATAGAGATTCTAGAAACTAGTGAATGACCAACGTTATATCAAATGGCTTATGAACAACAGCATTTATATCATGTGTATCGCTATTGGTTGGCGGAAATTAGCTAAAGGGGACATAACTCTTCTGATCCTTACAAATGTGTTCTGATTGGATAAAGGCACTTGACTTATGGGGTTATATCATGCCTTGCGGTTAGAAAGTAATATATGTTGTGTATCTATATT
>CM042177.1:72500-82340 GCA_023376005.1 Doryteuthis pealeii
ATACACACACACATACACACACACACACACATACACACACACACACACAGACACACACACATACACACACACACACACACACACACACACAAAAGTACCCGGTCCATGACCAGACTAAAAAAATTAGGAACATCGGAGAGTTAGTGAGGAGAAAACAGGAGTAGGAGAGAAAATAAGAGGAAAATGATTTATCAAATTAAAAAAAGTCGCTGAGAATTTGTATAATAGAATTTTTGTTTATTTTAGGATTTTTTTTGTTTTTGTTTCCATTTAAGACATTGGTTAACAAAATGAATTCCTAGACTTTATTAAAGATTTACCGATAAACAAAGCTAAGAATTAGTGTATTATAATGTTCGTTTATTTTAAGAATTTTCTCTTTTTGTTGTTTACATTTTTGAAACCATATTATTTTTTCTAAGCGAGCCTGTTCATTTCAAATGGTAGAAATGAAATGTATTAGTTTAATTCCTTCTTTTTTACCGTATTAAAATGTAACAATAAAATGCTAAGAAATAAATACTTACAATTGTTCATATTACAATTTCTTTTTTTTCTTTCTTTTTCCCCCTAAAATTCCTTTGTACATACAAAAAATTAAATTCAGTTCTTAATTCCTTCTTTGAGAAGTTTATCAGTTTAATTTCAGACCCCTAAAATAAAGTAGCAAAGAAGCGCGTATTAAGTTAATAATGTTTATTTCATGAATAGTTTTAAGAAAAATTTGAGTTATACTGATTAAAAATGGATATATTTTATTCTAAAATGAAAGTATTAATAATAAAAAAATGTTGTGTCATTATTAATTGTTAAATGTTAAATTCACTGTAAAAAATAATTAAATCGATAAAACCACATACAAATTACATATTTAGAAAGATTATTTTCTGTTCTTTCTAACTAAATAGATATTTCTAAGATTAGACCCGTGATACGCGAGAAATTCTGAGCTGAAACGATTAGGTCATGAATTTGTCAACTTAAAATACTAGCACGGGTGCCATTTTAGATTACTGCCAAATAGCAGCAGCCAGCGAAATTTTCTTCATATTAGCAACATCATCTATGCCACAATTATCATAAACGTTTGATTTTTGTTTAATTAATTAATTATATCCCTTAATCAGTAAAAATCAATAACCAAATTTGGCGTGTTTCTTAGAAGAATATTAATGTGTATGCAAGAATTCGAATCTGAGTGACCTCCCGTTTTGGTGTTATTCGTCGACACGTAGATACCAAACTTCCTTTCATATATATAGATAAATATATTCTTATACTTACTTTTCTACATAAATCTATCTCTAAATACCTGGTTCTGTTTCTAAATCTCTCTCCCTTCTCTCTCTCTCTCCCTCTCTCTCTCTCTCTCTCTCTCTCTCTCTCTCTCTCTCTCTCTCTCACACACACACACACACATACCCACAATATCTCTCTCGACCATTCTCATTCAGACAATATCATTAGTATAATGTATATTCTCCCGAACCAACAAATGGTACCACTGGCATCAGTTCAATAACCACAGCCAGTAAATTGCAATATTTGCGAATTAACAATTTGTCGGATATGGAAACGGGGGGGGGGGGGGTATGGATCTTCAAAATAATAGACATAATATCACCTTTGAAGATGCAGCGCAAGACTATAGGATTGGAGGGTGGTGAGTAATTACGTGCAGATGTATGTGTGTAAGTGTGCGTGTGCCTGACTACCAAAGTATTTTTAAAGGACATTTCAAATATCTTTATAGTAAAAAATCATTGTCCAATGCATTTTCATTGTAAAAAAAAATCATTGTCCAATGCATTTTCATAATAAAAATCATTGTCCAAATGCATTTTTATAGTAAAAATCATTGTTCAATACATTTTCATAGTAAAAATCATTGTCCAATGCATTTTTATAGTAAAATCATTGTCCAATGCATTTTTATAGTAAAAATCATTGTCCAATGCATTTTCATAATAAAAATCATTGTCCAGTACATTTTCATAGTAAAAATCATTGTCCAATGCATTTTTATAGTAAAAATCATTGTCCAATGCATTTTTATAGTAAAAATCATTGTCCAATGCATTTTCATAATAAAAATCATTGTCCAGTACATTTTCATAGTAAAAATCATTGTCCAATGCATTTTTATAGTAAAAATCATTGTTCAATACATTTTCATAATAAAAATCATTGTCCAATGCATTTTTATAATAAAAATCATTGTCCAATGCATTTTTATAGTAAAAATCATTGTCCAATGCATTTTCATAGTAAAAATCATTGTCCAATGCATTTTCATAGTAAAAATCATTTCCAATGCATTGTTATAGTAAAAATCATTGTCCAATGCATTTTCATAATAAAAATCATTGTCCAGTACATTTTCATAGTAAGAATCATTGTTCAATACATTTTCATAGTAAAAATCATTGTCCAATGCATTTTTATAGTAAAAATCATTGTCCAATGCCTTTTTATAGTAAAAATCATACATTTTTTAAATAATGCAGCCATTTTCTGCCTGCAAGTTTTGTCCTTTGTTTTTTCGTATTGCCGGATTATTTTTGTAATATCTGGCGAAAATTGGCTGATGTATTTGCCATATGTCATAGACCAAGTACAAAAGTAGTAATAATAATGACAATAAATAACAACACTAATAATAATAACAACAACAATAATAAACACAACCTATACAAATGGAAAATGAAATAGCCCATTGTTGTACGGTTTCAAAATACCTTGAAGATGGCCCACGATAGGGCAGAAAGTACTTGGTCTATAACATATGGCAAATACATCAGCCAATTTTCGACAGATATTACAAAAATAATCCGGTAATACGAAAAAACAAAGGACAAAACTTGCAGACCAAAAAATGGATGCATTATTTAACAATATATATATATATATATATATTAATCCAAAAGTGCTCAATATATTAAAAATACAGAACAGTAACTGCTTTTACTAAACATTATTTATAACTATAATTAAATTGATTATAATACGGGGGTGAGAATTGAGGAATGAGTGCACGTGTGGAACGATACATCGTTTTTTTCCTCAATTTTCGCACGCAAGCCGCACGAAAGGATTGAGAAAAATGCCAAAATATGGTTAATTAATGCCTGAAGAAGATAACAGAAGATCTGAAACACGTGTCGCATATGTAAGATGATAATAATCAAAACAAAACAAAAACGTAATCCTTTTTGCGAGCCTTCTTTTTTATAGAATATATAATTATTGTAAGGGCCGGGTTAGCTCAGTCGGTAGAGCGTTCGGCTAGAAACCACAAGGTTCCTAGTTTGATACCGGTCCTCGCCAACTCAGCGTATGAGTAGCACAGGGATCTGTGCGGTAAAGTAAGGAGCTGATGGTAGGTGTGGCGCTCCACCTCAGATGCTAAAACAATCTCCTTGGTCTAGCGCTATTGAAAAGGGGATAGACTCCCTCGCTGACTGGCTGATACCGACTTTAGGCCGCCCCGACGACTTTACTTACTTGTATAATATTACTATTATATTTATATATATAAAATACTTACCCTACTTTTCCGTCGGGGTGGCATAAAGTCGGTATCAGCGAGGGAGTCTATCCCCTGTTCACTAGCGCTAGACCAAGGAGATTGTTTTTGCGTCTGATGTGGAGCGCCACACCTACCATCAGCTCCTTACTTTAACGCACAGACCCCTGTGCGACTTATACGCTGAGTTGGCGAGGGCCAGTATCGAACTAGGGACCATGTGTTTTCTAGCCAAACGCTCTACCGACTGAGCTATTCCCGAATTAGTTTACAGTATTATTACATAATAATCTTTAATATATAGGATGTTATTATATAATATATATTATATTATTATATGCTCCCAATTTTCATGGTAGAGCACTGTAGGGGAGGCATTAATTGAAACTTCACCGTTTAGCGTAAGCATTTACTCGCCTGTTGTTTACAGACTTGAGTTCTTTGGTGATTGTAAAAACATATATCCTGTAAATATGCATCAATTAATTTTTCACCCCGAACTAACTATCGCTGACGGTCGTAAGTGTAAAGAATTATCAATCTATTTCAGTCTGTTAATATCTATCTATCTATCTATCTATCTATCTATCCCAGTCTATTCATATCTATCTATCTATTGATATCTATCTATCTATCTATCTATTTGTCTGTCTGTCTGTCTGTCTGTCTCTCTCTTTTCCAGTCTCTTCAAATCTATCTATCTATCTATACACCTGTCATATTGGAGAGAACATGGAGGGTTGGAAAAATCAGACATGTGGTCGATTTCTGCTTTCTAAGGTTGGATATGTCAATCATAGGAAATCTCATCAGGTCGAATTCATGCAAACTCCAGGAACAAACAATGTGTATTGTGCAATCTATAACAAAGTCTGTAAGTTAACTTCTGGTCTTAAGAGACATATGGTAGTGTATAAGCATCAAATTTCATCATCTGATCCATCTAATACAACGGGAAGGACGTCCTTCCTATGCCATATTTGCACCAAACTTTGTGGATCTGCAGCGGGTTTGATGAGTCATTTGAGGGCTCATGAGAAGAAAGGAGGGCAGTGATCTGTAAATATTATACTATTGCTATCTATCTATCTATTTATCTATCTATCTATCTCAGTCTGTTTACTTCTATCTATCTATCTACATATCTACCTACCTATCTATCTATCTAGCTAGCTAGCTGCAAGACAATGCCCAATGGTGACCGAGAAATGTACAAATGCTGAAGATAGAACTTTACTCACACGATTACAATTCAAAACTCTCCTTTTCTCAACCACCAGGGAAACACAAATAAAAAACAAAAACCTCTTACCCCCCCCCCGACATTACCCGCTGCCCCCCCCCCCCCACATGTACGAGGATCCAATAACGAAGTTGCAGCGATCACTTCAGATAATAGAAAGACGGGACTCAGATAATGGATGAGGAGACAATGGGGTTGGGGGAGGGGGATGCGAGTTGGTAAATATTTTCTGGACTTTAATTGTATTTTGAGGGACAATGTATTGTCCATTGAAAACAACGAGAGATATAAATGGGTCATCTGACGGTCAGTCTTTTCATTCTTTCTTTCTTTCTCTTTCTTTCAATCCCTTTCTTTCTTTCTTTCTTTCTTTCTTTCTTTCTTTCTTTGAGATCCTTTGCTTCTTTCTTTGTTTGTTTGTTTGTTTCTACCTTCCTTTCTTTTTTTCTTTCTTTCATTCTTTCTATCTTTCATTCATTCTTTCTTTCTTTCTTGCCTTGGGCGTCTTTATTTCTTTTTTCTTTCCTTCTTTGAACTTCGTTCTTTCTTTCTTTGAGCGTCTTTCTTTCTTTTTTTTCTTTCTTTCTTTTTCTTTCTTTCTTTGAACCTCTTTTTTCCTTCCTTTCTTTCTTTTTATCTTTCTCTGAACTTCTTTCTCTCTTTCTTTCTTTTTTTTGGAACTTCTTTCTTTCTTTCTTTCTTTCATTGAGATTCTTTCCTTTTTTTCTGTTTTCTTTTTTCTTTCCTACTTTCTTTGAACCTCTTTGTTTCTTTGAGCGTCTTTCTTTCTTTTTTCTTTCTTTCTTTCTTCTTTTTTCTTTCTTTCTTTCTTCTTTTTCTTCTTCTTTTTCTTTCTTTCTTTATTTTTTTTCTTTCCTTCTTTTTCGTTCTTTCTTTCTTTGAGCTTTCTTTCTTTTCTTTCTTCTTCTTTTCTTTCTTCTTCTTTTCTTTCTTTCTTTCTTTTTTCTTTCTTTCTTCTTTTTCTTTCTTTCTTTCTTCTTTTTTCTTTCTTTCTTCTTCTTTTTTTCTTTGGTTTTCTTTCTTTCTCTCTTTTTCCTTTCTTTTCTTTCTTCTTTTTCCTTTTTCTTTCTTTCCTTTCTTCTTTCTTTCTTTCTTTTTTTCTTTCTTCTTTATTTCTTCCTTCCTTTTTCTTTCTTTCTTTCTTTCTTTTTTCTTTCTTTCTTCTTTTTCTTTATTTCTTCCTTCCTTCTTTTTCTTTCTTTCTTTCTTTCTTTCTTTCTTTGATTTTTTTCTTCCTTCTTTTTTTTTCTTTGAACTTCTTTTTTCTTTTTTTCTTTCTTTCTTTCCTTCCTTAATTGTATTTTGACAGACAACGTATTGTCAGTGGAAACAAAAAGAGATAAGATTGGGTCAGCTGGCGGTCAGTCTTGCAATCTTGAAGGTAGTGGGGAAGGGGAATTATTTGTTGTTGGGGGAGGCGATGTTAGAGTGTTGAGGAGTGAAGAGGTGCGTGGGGGAGAAGATATCAACGATTCTTTGAGGGGAATGGGAAGGGGGTTGACTTTAAGACTTATTCAAATAAATAATGGAACTCCGGCACAACTTTGCTTTTTAAAAGAGTTACGAACATATATATATATATATATATATATATATATATATATATATATATACGATAATGGGAATTAATATATATTAGGGACTGGCAAAAAAAATCGGATACTACGAGTTTTAAAATCGAATTAAGAATAATTAAATCTATTATTTAAGGTTAAACTTTGTCTAAATCGATAAGTAGTAACATAATAACCATCATTAAAAAAAGAAAAATATAATTACGTATGCAGTTTATTTTTAAAAGATTTAAAATTATTTGTTTTGGTCAATTTCCACGCGATCCGCCATTTTGGCTGTTTTTCAATGGTTTTAGACGTTTGTTTACAATTTTAACGTAACATTATGGATGGAAACAATTTTACCAAAAATCAGGTAATAATCCGATTTTAATGAAATTTTCAGTATTGATTTAACAAATAATGAATTTTATAATGCATCAGTTATTTTATTTCAAAACTTTAATTTAGTATTTTTGCTATGAAAAATTAATATATAAAATTCATTTAAAATATGAAAATCCTGATGTTAAGTTTAAAATGTTATATTTTTAGATTCTAAAAATAAATATCTATTTAATGCAAACCTTATTTTAGGCGCCAAAAGTAATAAGTTTTGAAGAAAAACTCGATTGAAAATGTACCCCCTCCCCTTTTTAAGCAGAAAAACATCGATGTATATTTTTTTTTTTATAAAATAATAGCCAATTAAATAATTATCGAAATGAGTAAAAAAGAAATCTCCAAAAATTAATCATTTATTATTTTTTTACATTTTATTTTTCGATTTTTGGTACTTATTTTCTCATAGAAGCGCAAACGTAAAATGTTTTTTTGTTTCTATTTATAACTTCGGTCTTTTATCTCATTATTTATACTGTAATTAGTATCGAAAATGATCAACTTGCAAAACATTTTACGCCCCCAACATAAGGGGGTTCAAAATTAAGTGACCTGAAAAAATGAGAAAGTTTTGAAATAAAATAAATAATGCATTATAAAGATCATTCATTGATACATAAACACTGAAAATTTCATTAAAATCCGATAATTTCCTGATTTTTGGTAAATTATTTTCTGTAGGGGGGGGGAGCTAAAGTCATTTTGTCAAAAACGCATTTTAGGCTCAGTTTGCCAGTCCCTAATATATATATATATATATATATTATATATATATATATATATATTATATATATATATATGATAATGGGAATGACTTACCAGTAATAAATATTGAGTTAATCCCAATATTTGGTCAATACAAGTATTAACCGGATAACAAATGTAAAGTGCTAATACGTTAGTAGAGCGGGTTTAGTATTACAGAATGTATAGAAATTATCTTCTTTAGTTTCACCATAAGGATCTTCAGGGTTAATTCCAGTGAATTAATCAAGATATTGAGTAGTCACAGGAAATTGCGGAAGTAAGTATATATTACAATTACGAACGTTTTTGAAAAGGCGATATTAACTTAATTCAACTGTCTGTGTTGTTATATCCACATTTTCCTCTATTCTCAACCACATTCTGTCGGATTTATTCAAATTCTTCACTCCTTAGATACTGCATATGTCTACTTGATATTCAGATCTTGTGTCCAGGGAAGGGGAAGGGGAAGGGGAATAGATATAGAGAAAAAATTGACTAATAATTATAGGGGCAATGAATAATAGGGACAATGAATTATAGGGACAATGAATAATAAAGAATGTTGGCGACAGATTGTCATGATGATGATGATGCAATTACATCATTTTAAAGGAAATCACTAGAGAGGGGTTCTCTCTACTACAAGAGAGAACCCCTCTCTACTACTTTTTAATAGACTACTACTTTTTTTTTTTCGACTCAGGATTATTGAACATTACCCTTTCTCTTACAGTTCGATTCAACTCAACTTAGTTATCTTATTACATGAACATTTAAAAAGCATATTTTGCAGGACTTTGATCAGTATTCTTGATTATTGTAATCTTTTGTTTTAATACTTGTTGAATTTATGAGTTCTTTGTTTTTTGTATTAATATATGTGACCTTCAGTCACTTTAACCCAGCAGTAATAAATTATCATGTGACGGAAGTGGGGACGGTGACGTAACTCACACAGCCGGAAACAAATGACCCGGAAGTGGCAATGTCACCTCAATTCTGCTGCTTGACAATCACTTCCGGTCCAGGTAAAGAACTGGACGTAATCAAAACTATAATTTGACAATATATTGCCAAGGCAACAAGTACCCCTGCACACACTTTAACCCATGCTGATCAGGGTTTTTTTTCGGTTGAAGTGGTCAGTAGTCTATAAATGTACCTATGGGGCATAACTAGGGAGGAGATTTTTGTGAGGTCGGGGGTGGGGGGTATTTTGAAAATAAACAAACAAAATGAAAGTGAAAGTAGGTGAAGGGATTTGGCTTTTTCTTTCTTTTTTGAATAATAAATAAATAATCAATATGTATACTGTGTTGCTGGTAGCGTTTTGATTTTGTGCGTCCTGGTGATCATATCTGCTTTGAATGACGGGTCCGAACAAAAGCCATCTAACTCCTACTGTTATGGTTTGGTGGTGGTCGCAATTGTTTTGGCGGGAAGTACGAAAAGACAAGAAGAAATTGAACAAAAGAAGTGTATCAAAGACTCATCTGGACAAACGCGAATTTGAACAAAGAGAAAGGACTTCGGTCAAGGAACAAAGAATGTGTGGGCGGTCGTCAGTACTTAAGCGGTCTCAGTAGCAGTTAGAAGAGACCGAAGAGACGGCGAAGAAAGCAGAAGGTGTCTGACCGTCGATACGGTCGGGCGCTGCTAGCGAGCAGTGAGGCTCGCCCACCACCTTCCACCACACCAGCAGTGGTAGTGCCCATGATCCATGCCGTCACCCAACCCACCACGAGGGAATTAAATAAACGTTAAAAGTCTTACTACTACATATGTCTACGTGTGAATCCTTATACTCCATTACTAACACATACGACCCAGCAACAGTATATGACAGGTGGATTTTGTGGCCTGAGTAGTGAGCGAGCACTATGCAACACTACCTTGTAACCTATCCTGTGTAATTCGTTTCTATGAAACTATTGAAATGCATTGATATGTGTGGATTGTAATTACCCATATACACCTATACATCAAATTAACCCTAACACCATACTCTTATGGAAAACCACCAACCCTTTTTATCCTATATTTGCTAGATAGTCCAATGTTGAGTTAAAATAGATCAGAAATGAGTTTTAAGAAATGTGTTTAAAAAAAAACGAGTTTAAAAACATTTGAATCCCCAACGAGAATGAATAAAACAAAATCCTTTCTGTTCTTCTGGGAAAAGTTTACGCCAATTATTATTATTATTATTATTATTATTATTATTATTATTATCTCCATCACCACCATCGTCATAATCCTCATCATAATAGTAGTAATAGTAGAAAATCCTAAATGAATAAGTTATAATAAAAAGGAGGCAGTGTGACGATATTAAGACTTCTTTC
>CM042177.1:82440-129940 GCA_023376005.1 Doryteuthis pealeii
CTCTCTCTCTTTCTCTTTTCTCTCTTCCCCACAGCACCACTCTCTTCTTTTCTCTCTTTCTCTCTCTCCCACCTCCTTCTCATGGCTCTGGGTCTCCTCTTCTCTTTACACCTCTTTTTTTCTCTCTCACTTCCTACTCTACCCAGGCACACTTTTTCACCCCCTCTCTCTCTTTCCGCTCTCCTTTTCTTCCTTCTCTCACTCACCACAGACCATCTCCTCTCGTCTTTCTCTATTCTCTCTCTCCCCCTATGACATTCTCTTCCCTCTGTCTCCTCTCCCTCTTAACACCTACTTTATATATATATAATTTCCCTAGTCATCTCCCCACCCCACCCTCTCATTTCCTCTCTCTCTCTCTCATCTCGTCTCTCTCCTTGTTTTCCTTCTCTCCCATCCACCCCACTCCCTCTTCTCTCTTCCTCTCTCTCTCACTACTATCTCCCCCACCACACTCTTTTTCCCCGCCTTCTCTCTTCTCTCTTTCCTCTCCCTCACTGCTCACAGACACGCTCTCTCTCGCACGGTTTCTCTTCTCTTTCCCCATATATTATTCGGCTTGTCTCCCTCTCCTGCTTATCTACTTTACTGTTATCTCTCCACTCTATCTCCCCACCCCCACTCTTTTGTTCCTCTTTCCTCTTTTCCTCTCTTCTTTTCCTTTCTCTCTCTCTCTCACTACACCGTACCCCTCCCTTTCTTCTTTCTCGCTCTCTTCTCTCTCTTCTCTTCCTCCACCATTCCTTCTCCCCTTGTCTTCTTTCCCTTTCACCTATTTATCTTATCTCTCCCATCATCACCCGCCACACCCTCTCACTTCCCTCCTTTCCCTCCAGTTCTTTCTCTCTCTCTCTCTCTCTTCCTCTCTCCCAACACCCCACCTCTTCTCTTTTCTTCTCTCTCCTCTTCTCTCTCTTTTTTCTCACACTTCATTTCTCTCCCCTCGTGTTCCTCTCGCCTTTTTCTATTCATTATTCATCTATATACTCCCCCCTACCCCTTTCCCTCTCTCTCTCTCTCTCTTCTTCCTCTCCTCCTGACCACCCGCCACGCCTCCTCTTTCTTCGTCTCTCTCCCCCCTACCTTTCTCAGCTCTGTTCTCTCTTCTCTTCCCCTTACTATTTAATTAATATCTTCACTCCATTACCCCACCACTCTTTCGCCTCTCTTTCTCTCTCTCTTTCTTCTCTCTCTGTCTTCTCATTTCCCATCTCTCCTCTCTCTCATAACACCACCACTCCCTCTCTTTTTTCCTCTCTCTCTCTCTCTTTCTCATAAACAACACAGACCACACTCTCTCTCTCGTTTTTTCTAACTCTCTCTCACATTCTACTTTCTTCGTCATGTCTTCTCTCTCTTAAACTATTAATATTTCTCAACATTATACCTATAATAACAACACCCTCTATTTCCCCCATCTCTCTCTCTTCTTTCCTCTCATAACACCAGACAACAGGACACACTTCTTTCCTCTCTCTCTCTCTTCCTCTCGTCTCTACAACGTCTCTCTCTATACATACTATATAACCACAACATTACCCTCTTATTATTATTTCTCTCTCTTCCTCTCTCACTCTTCCTTCTCTCTTCTCTTCCCCCTCTTTTTTCTCTTCCTCTCTCTCTCTCTATCTCTCTTTCTTCCTCTCTCTCTCATACACCATGACTCTCTCTCTTCTCTCTCTCTGCGCAATATACTTCTCTCGCTCTGTCTCCCTCTCCCTTTAACCCCCTATTTTTATGTTATCTCTCTCACACGTTACCTATCTAGCCAAATGGAGCCTCTATTATTTCCCTTCTCTTTATTCTTCTCTTCCTCTCTCTCCTCTCTTCTCTCTCTCTTCACATAAAAAGAACACGCGAAAGAAAACATATAGTCTCTCTAATATCTCTCATATCTCTTATATACTCCAATCAATCTACATATGATATAACACAGCCTACACACAATGTATTCTTATAATATCAAATACTGTGGTAGTCGACAGATAATTAGATAGTATATTAAATAGATTAATAATATGAATAATTTTAACATGTAGATAGAGAAAGAGTAGGAGGAAGAGATGGAGGATTAGTTGTTAGTGTTGTAGTTGTATTTGGTACATGTTGAAAAGGAATAATAGTAGATAATAGTGAATAAGGAGAAGAGGCGAGAGAGAGAGAGAGAGAGAGCGAGAGAGAAGAATAGGTGTGCATATGGGTAGGTATGTGTGGATGAGAGATGGTAATAGAAAGATTTTAAAATGAGATAGAAAAGTAAGGAGTGTAATGTGTGTATAATGTTGAGTAAGTTAAATGTGTTTGAAGAGATTAGGATAATAATAGATAGATAGATATATAGAGAGATGGTGTGTGACGTGTATGTGAGATATTATAGAGAAAGATACACTGTGTGATGTATGAGAGAGAAAGAGAGAAAGAGAGAACTAGGTGTGCGTGTTGTATGTGGAGAGAGAGGAGAGAGGAGAGAGAGAGAAGAGAGAGAGAAGGGGGAATAGATGTGCTTTGCTAGATAGGTATGTGTGGAGAGATATATATTATGGTTGGGAGAGGGAAGACAGAGCGCGAAATGTAATGTGGGGCGAGAGAGAGAGAGAGAGAGAGTCGTGTGTATGGAGGAGAGGAGGAGGAAGGAGAGAGGCGAGAGAAAAGAGGGGGAAGAGAGAGAGGGAAAGTGGGGGAAGAAGAGAATAATAGAGTGTGTGTGTGTTATATAGCGTAGTATGAGAGAGAGTGGAGAGAGAGAGAGAGAGCGAGAGGAAGAAAGTGGTGTCTGTGTCTGTGTGTTTATGAGGGAGAAGAAGAAGGAGATGGGGATGAGTGTGTGGTGTGTTTATTCTCGGTATTGCGAGATATAAATAGTTAAGGAGAGGAAGACAGAGGAGAGATTATATGTGAAGAGAGAGAAATAAAGAGAGAGACGAGTGTTGTCTGTGTTGTTTTATGAAGAGAGGAAGAGAGAGAGGAGAGAGACGAAAGAGAGGGGTGTGTGTGTGATTTATGAGAGAAGGAAAGAGAGGAGGAAGAGGAGAGAGAGAGAGAGAGAGAAGAGAGGAGATGAGAGAAAGAGAGGGGGAATAGAGTGTTTGTCTGGGTGTTTGTATGGTGTGAGAGATATAGTAGTATAGAAAATAGATCGTTAGGGTAGAGTAGGGTCAGGGGGAGATGGGAGACAGAGCGAGAGAAGGTATATGTGTGGGAGGAGAGAGAGAAGAGAGGTGTGCCTGTTGTCTTGTGTTTATGATGGGGAGAAAGGAGGAGAGGAGAGAGGGGGGAACTTAGTGTTGTGTACTAATACATATAGCCACTTAATCTCACGGTTATTATGGATCTCATCAGTAAGATATATAATCCATAATCATTTATAATATTATATATTATATATATAGATTTTCGCTTTATCTTGGTACATCTAATTTGTTCAGATGAGAAGATGCCAACGCATGGAAGACGGATACTTTCACATAGTCGATAGAAATGATACATATCTATTTGGTCTCTCCATACTCTCTCATTAAGAATAGCACATACTAGAGGTAATAAGTGATATCAGATTAATTAATATATATAATGTAGTATGACTATAACAGCAATGATGATCAACTTGCAAACCACATTAATATGCGGACCAGGTACGTGACCCATCACCATGCTATATAGGGTGGATTGCAAAGAGAAAATATAAGCAGATGACCGTGAATGAGAGTTTTGAATAAATAAATAAAGCAATTATAAGAGATTGCACATCGACACTCTGATATCTCAATAACAACTGAGGATCACGGGATTCATTCACACATCGGAGCCATAATTCCATCCGGATTTTTGGGTAAATTATTCCATAAGCTACCTATTGAGGGGGGGGACTAGTCAATTTGTTTCACCAGAACCCCCGGACCAGTTCTTAGGCTCAGTTTCGCCAGTCCCTTTATCTAGTTTAGTCTTCGGAATAGTTATTTATTCTTTTTATTATATTTATTGTTTAACATATAGGCTGACCCTCATTTTACCCATTTTATGATATAGTGGGATGACTTACCAGTATAAATATTGAGTTAATCCCAATATTTGGTCAATACAAGTATTAACCGGATAACAAATGTAAAGTGCTAATACGTTAGTAGAGCGGGTTTAGTATTACAGAATGTATAGAAATTATCTTCTTTAGTTTCACCATAAGGATCTTCAGGGTTAATTCCAGTGAATTAATCAAGATATTGAGTAGTCACAGGAAATTGCGGAAGTAAGTATATATTACAATTACGAACGTTTTTGAAAAGGCGATATTAACTTAATTCAACTGTCTGTGTTGTTATATCCACATTTTCCTCTATTCTCAACCACATTCTGTCGGATTTATTCAAATTCTTCACTCCTTAGATACTGCATATGTCTACTTGATATTCAGATCTTGTGTCCAGGGGAAGGGAAGGGGGGGAATAGATATAGAGAAAAATTGACTAATAATTATAGGGGCAATGAATATAGGGACAATGAATTATAGGGACAATGAATAATAAAGAATGTTGGCGACAGATTGTCATGATGATGATGATGCAATTACATCATTTTAAAGGAAATCACTAGAGAGGGGTCTCTCTACACTACAAGAGAGAACCCCTCTCTACTACTTTTTAATAGACTACTACTTTTTTTTTTTTTCGACTCAGGATTATTGAACATTACCCTTTCTCTTACAGTTCGATTCAACTCAACTTAGTTATCTTATTACATGAACATTTAAAAAGCATATTTTGCAGGACTTTGATCAGTATTCTTGATTATTGTAATCTTTTGTTTTAATACTTGTTGAATTTATGAGTTCTTTGTTTTTTGTATTAATATATGTGACCTTCAGTCACTTTAACCCAGCAGTAATAAATTATCATGTGACGGAAGTGGGGACGGTGACGTAACTCACACAGCCGGAAACAAATGACCCGGAAGTGGCAATGTCACCTCAATTCTGCTGCTTGACAATCACTTCCGGTCCAGGTAAAGAACTGGACGTAATCAAAACTATAATTTGACAATATATTGCCAAGGCAACAAGTACCCCCTGCACACACTTTAACCCATTGCTGATCAGGGTTTTTTTTCGGTTGAAGTGGTCAGTAGTCTATAAATGTACCTATGGGGCATAACTAGGGGAGGAGATTTTTGTGAGGTCGGGGGTGGGGTAGGTATTTTGAAAATAAACAAACAAAAATGAAAGTGAAAGTAGGTGAAGGGATTTGGCTTTTTCTTTTCTTTTTTGAATAATAAATAAATAAATCAATATGTATACTGTGTTGCTGGTAGCGTTTTGATTTTGTGCGTCCTGGTGATCATATCTGCTTTGAATGACGGGTCCGAACAAAAGCCATCTAACTCCTACTGTTATGGTTTGGTGGTGGTCGCAATTGTTTTGCGCGGGAAGTACGAAAAGACAAGAAGAATTGAACAAAAGAAGTGTATCAAAAGACTCATCTGGACAAACGCGAATTTGACAAAGAGAAAGGACTTCCGTCAAGGAAGAATGTGTGGGCGGTCGTCAGTACTTAAGCGGTCATCAGTAGCAGTTAGAAGAGACCCGAAGAGACGGCGAAGAAAGCAGAAGGTGTCTGACCGTCGATACGGTCGGGCGCTGCTAGCGAGCAGTGAGGCTCGCCCACCACCTTCCACCACACCAGCAGTGGTAGTGCCCATGATCCATGCCGTCACCCAACCCACCACGAGGGAATTAAATAAACGTTAAAAGTCTTACTACTACATATGTCTACGTGTGAATCCTTATACTCCATTACTAACACATACGACCCAGCAACAGTATATGACAGGTGGATTTTGTGGCCTGAGTAGTGAGCGAGCACTATGCAACACTACCTTGTAACCTATCCTGTGTAATTCGTTTCTATGAAACTATTGAAATGCATTGATATGTGTGGATTGTAATTACCCATATACACCTATACATCAAATTAACCCTAACACCATACTCTTATGGAAAACCACCAACCCTTTTTATCCTATATTTGCTAGAATAGTCCAATGTTTGAGTTAAATAGATCAGAAATGAGTTTTAAGAAATGTGTTTAAAAAAAAACGAGTTTAAAAACATTTGAATCCCCAACGAGAATGAATAAAACAAAAACATCCTTTCTGTTCTTCTGGGAAAAGTTTACGCCCAATTATTATTATTATTATTATTATTATTATTATTATTATTATTATCTCCATCACCACCATCGTCATAATCCTCATCATAATAGTAGTAATAGTAGAAAAATCCTAAATGAAATAAAGGTAAAATAAAAAAGGAAAGGAAGATGTGACGAATATTAAAGGTTTAACAAGCCGGAAAAATATGAAAAAAGAAAATCATCTATTTAACCCTAACGGGTAATATCACTCCAAGTCAAAGTGGACCTGGAAGTAATGGCGAGGAAGGGGGGGGCACTACACTCTTCAGATTATACTATTACTATGTGTGTATATGTGTATATGTGTTTGTGTGTATAATATATAGTATATGTATGATATATATAATATACTAGAAAAGACGCGACCCGTTGGGTCACCCATTGTGCTCGGTTTAGATTATTGAAAAATCACATGATAATATTATTTCACTAATTTAAAGTTTTCCCAAACTGTCCAAATAAGTTATTTAAACTGAAGTAAACATTTTCAAATGACCAAAGGAAGAACAAGAGAAGGGTCACTTGGTTAGTTAATTTGTAATTAAAGGTAAGTAGGATTTTAATCATGGATATCCATGACAATCTCTAGCCAACTTTACCCTATCAATCATTGTTCTCAAGAGGTCCTCTTCACAGCATCCAATATCTGCACAGAGTTGGTCAATGTACATCTTTGCTCAACGGTCCACACTGGCGTGCCTGTCTGCTGGTTTCCATACAAAAACATCATGAGTTTGTCCTTGATTCTCCAGCAGTGTCCAGCATTTTACTCAGATTGTTTGTGTGATAAGTGGCAAGTGGCCATACAGCTACTTTCTCATGGGGTGTTGCTTCCACAACTTTTTGAAATTACATACTGCATTCTTGTGTCCCATGTAGCTTATCTCTGGTGCTATGTTAGTGTCCAAGTTGAGTTATAGTAGCAATGATACAGCTATGGTTGTGAAGAATTGTTGTTTTAACTTGTCAATGAGTCAGATTTCTATATGACTGATAGTCCATGGAAGACCATGCCTTTCATTATGCATTGATTAACATGGCTTTCTTTAGATAAAATATTACTACCTAGGTACGTTAATTGTAACACCAATTTCCAGGGTTTATCATCGAACGTGGAGATGCCTCCTTAATTTTAAAAAACACATGAACTTGGTTTTATTGGCGTTCACATAGATGGTGATGTTCCATGCCTGCATTCGGTGCAGAATATTGCCTGCTTCTTGCCTTTTTTAAAAAAAATTATTTATAACATCTAATGATGTTTACTTATGTAGTCTAGGCATATTATAAATATATATGGTGCTAACATATCTCCAAGAAAATATATTTAGTATTGTAAAATAATGGGTGCAAGAAAAATAAAACATTTATTGCAAAAACACAGACATAAAATGAGGTTCAATTTATTTTATTGTAGGAATTTATGAGGAAATTGTTCTTCTTTACCCAGGTAGGAAGTTCATAAATAGCACGGTTCGAATTTTCAGAAGGCATCATGTAGCGTTTTTTAGGGCAAGGGGCCAGAACGCATTAATGCGATATGCACCAATATGTTTCGCGCGTTGATCCCCCGTACCAAGATTTTTTTTTTTGTACATAAATAAATTTTACATTTTTCGAAATACAATTTAATGATGGAACATATGTAAAAAATGATAATTCACTAATAAATCGGTTTTGGAAATAGGGCATCTTAAACATTGAAACTTAAATCTCGTAAATAAGAAAAAATATGTATCTTTTTCTTTTTTGTTGTTGTTTTTTAATTGTTAGATTATTTTCAAAAGAATTTTATATTAAAAGTTCCTATTGTCTACATTTTTATTTTATTTTTCAGGGATTTTTAAAAATTTATGAAATGTAAAATAAATACTTTTCTTTAATGTACAGCAAAATCGTATTTATTTAATCAAAGAAAATATTGTATAAAAAATATCTTGCTTGTGTTCTGGGTCCATAAGTTAATAGGTTCGAATCCGTGACGCATGTATAATTATACTCTGTAAAAGAAAACTCAAACAAACAGTGTTTGAAGAAATTTATTATTTTATTTGGAAACAAATAATTCTCCCGTTTATATCCAGAAAGCAGTTATTACCGTTCAGTTAAAATTTTATTATAAATAATTTCTAACATTGTAATTCTGATTTTCCCAACTTTCTTTTTCAATAATATTAAGAGCTAAATCGTGAGGCATTTACCTATTCTTTTAGTAAATAAATTATGTCGTAGCTGACAATTTAATTCTAAACAACTTATTTTCTAATAAACTCTTGATTTGTTTTGTATTAAAAACTGTAGGAAACATAATAAATTTTTTATAAGTATATATTAACATTACCGACAAAAACTTAGTTACAATAAAAAGGCATTGGTTTGTTTGTGTGTGTGTATTATTTATCCATACATTTTTTAATCTCAAAACAATCTTAAATCGGTTATACTTGCAAATCGTCGTCAGAATTAAAACGGAAACTTATTTGGGGATATATGACAGTTGTGAACTAACTTTTTTTGCGAATTCTGTTACGGTTTAGGGGTTAAGGTAACTAAGTTTTTGTCGGTAATGTTAATATATACTTCTTATAAAAAATTTGCGAACTTTAACCCACAAATCTTGATTTTAAAACAAAATAAGCTGATTTGAATTATTTCGCAGCTAAATTTATTTTACTTTTTCGGAAAAGAGAAACAAAGACAATTTATCTACTTACCAAATAAGTTGATTGATTCACTAATCTAAGATAGATAAATTACCAAAAATCAAAGAGTTAGTCAGCAATGTATTCTTTTAGTTTGTTTTAGTTAAACGATAGGGGGAGTCAACGTTTGCTCATTTGAATAAGATCCTATCACATTTAAATATATAACTACTTTTTTTTTTACCCAACATGAAATATTTTAAAGTAAGTTTAATAATCATGTTAAATTTGACTCTATAAATTAATAAAGTAATTAAAAAAATCTAATTTAAAGCCTGATTTACGCCACTTTATTAAAAAAAAAACAAAAAAAACTTCTCTTTAGCCTGGAGAAATGAAAGGGGATTGAATCTACGAAGGACAGTGGGTGATGGGGTATGGGGGCCTCACTGCTGATTTTTCAGTTATTACAGGCTGTACGCTATCACACTCTTCCTAACTAACAAATAGAGAGTGGGAGGAGAGTTAACTTAACTGACAAACGGAGATGGGAAGAGAGACACGTAGTCTCTAAGACAGGGATTGGTCGATCGTTGACTTAATTGCTAATTACGCCTAATTAAAGCCAATTAAACTGAATTTTTTTCAAACACTTTGTAGTGCTAACACCAAGGAATATCTAAGTATAAATATTGTGTCCATAACATAAATAGAAAACAATCCTTTAGCTGGAGAAGGTTGATAAACTCAGCTTTAGTATAATAATAGATGTCTGGGCAAATGTGGGTTTTATTATGTTTCTTTAGGTTAGTAATGGACTGCTTTTCTGGTTGCATACCGGCCCACGCCAACTTAGCGTATGGGTAGCACAGGGATCTGTGCGGTAAGGTAAGGTCATTCGAGAGCTCATGAGAGGAAAGGTTCTGGTGGTGGGGTTATAGTATTGTGAGGGATGGCAGTGATCTGTAAAGATTATGCTATTGCTATGTGTGTGTGTGTGTGTGTGTGTGTCTGTGTCTGTGTCTGTGTGTCTGCGTGTGTATGTGTCTGTGAGTGTGTATGTGCGTGTCTGTGAGTGTGTATGTGCGTGTCTGTGTGTGTATGTGTGTGTATGTATGTATGTGCGTGTGTATAATAAATATACGTTATTCTATATTATTCTATATTTTTGGGAACCTCACCACTAGACGCACTAAGACCCCCATCCACCGCCTAGGGTCGAGATAATCATATATTAATCGGAGGGGTACTCTCCAACCGACCATCCATCCCAAGTAAGAGGCCAAAGTGGAGAGTTGCATATAATAGACTATTTAGCCATCAGGATTCCGTCCTAAAGCATCACGGGTCACCACCCACGGCCAATATGTAGCACCATTGCGTGTAGTCGTACCCCACTGCAGAGGTATAATCAATGTATTCTACAGCCCCAGATGACAGAGCGTCGCATTTTGGGGACAAGTGTTGTATACCCTTTCTTAAATTCTTATCTCTGGTCGTATTTTCTTCTGGCCGGCTTTGGTTCTATCTTCTAGCATCTTGACTTGGTCTGGTCTAGCGTCTCGGATCTCCTAACGTCTGGTTTTCTATTGCTATGTTCCTGCTGGTTGGTCGTCCTGGATTTATTTCTTAGTCTTGTTACCAAGACATTCATCAACCACAAGAACATTTTACTTATACAAACTTTTATTTCCTTAACTATACATTTCATGTAACTAAATATCTGACTAACATAGCGCGCGTGAGTTCCAGTTTTAGGCAGAGCATAAAATGGCCGACTGCTCTGCCTGACGTCCAACTGCAAACTGGGGACTCTGAAAAAGGTCCCACGTGACTTTGGCGGGCTTCTGTAATTTTCCATAGAAGGACCCGGCCATGGTATGAAAGGGGTCATCCCCTCAGAATTACAGGGGATTGGCAATAATCTTATGCAACCGCATAGATTATGTAACACAAGTAAATAAACATGAAAAAAACTAACAAATATAAGTAGTTAATCAAGAATCAAATACAAGGTGTGTCCATCTTAATTGTGTGGTTTATGTGAGGTAAATGGCTATACCGCTGCTTTTTTTGGGGAGGGGGGCTTCTTCCAAGATTTGTTCGACAGTATGCAGCATTCTAGTGCATTTCCCATCTAGCTATTTCTCTAAATGTTTCATTAGAGTCTACATGGTGCAGCTATACATTAGCACTGATACGGCTTCAGTTTGGAAGAATTGTCAACTTATCTTATCAGAGAGATCAGATTTTCAGACTCTGAAGATTTCCTCTAGGACAATGATTTTGAGAGTCGATTTTGTGGAACTCCAATATTTCACAAAAAATTCTGGGGGTTCAGTGAGTTAAGGTGTATTTTGATGAAATATAATTAAAATATATTTTATACTTAAATATGAAAACAGTAGAAAATTTTAGAACCATATGTCATAGTCAAGGAATTTGTTCATTAATATACATACATACATACATACATACATATATATATATATATATATATATATATATATATATATATATATAAATATAAAATCTTAAATAAAGAATGGAAATAAACAAATTCTTATAGAATGATATGATTATGCAGAAAAGTCATGAAAAAAGACTTTCTATCGCGTTCGACAATATCTATTAATAATGGAGATTCGCTTCCGGTTTTTGTCTGTAACAATAGTTAGGTTATTGCTTACGTCACATTACCCAAAATCGTCATAACATAGAATAAATACACTCAAAATTTGAACATGCAACATTAGACAGTCCTCATTGTTTTTTAAAACAAGTTTTAATAAATACATGACTGGTATTATATATCTATATATAGTTTGTTTTATTTTAATACATATTTAAAGTTTACATTTCAAATTGTTTTATTTTTTTAATCCTTTAATGAATTTGATGATTTTACTTACTTAGGGTACAAACTTGCTGACATTGAATTTTTTACTCCCACCCCTTCAGGCAATATGTTTCAAAAATCTATTTTTACATCGCCCGCAGGGTGTTTTTTAATTTTGTACTAGTATGTGATAAAAAAGCGTAGAGCTTGCCATAAAAGTAATTGAAGAATACAATCGGGAAATTTACAGAGGTGCTACGGCTTGACGAGATAATATGGACTTAAAAGTTTTCAGTATTTAGCCACAAGCGGTCTTATTTTCCTTTTCCTTCCTCTCTTTTTCACAGCCAATGGAATAACCGTAGGAATAAATTTTGGGGCAAAAATCAGCTTTAATACGAAGTGATAAGGCGTGACCTACAGTTCACTAGCCTCACCAATAAGCCAATAAAGATGCCTTTCACGCAGGCGTATTTGGCACCCGGGAACCTGTAATTACGGGAGCATTTCGGCCTTGGTAGGGGATAATTTGGAGGGATTTGAAAGTATTTTGGGGGTTGGATATGGCTGTGGGGAATTTGATTGGAAAAAAGGAAGCAAAAGTGTAAGGAGAAATTTGGCTAATAGAGTACAGTACTTGGCTAAGTGATTTATATCACAGTATATATATATATATATATATATATATATATATATATATATATATATATATATATATATGTGTGTGTGTGTGTGTGTACCAACCCCTCCGCACGAGCAGGACACAAGGTCAATTTCTTAAGCGGAGTTCAACAGGTTTGAATTCAGAGTTTTCCTTCTCCTAGACCGTTTGCCTAACCAAGGTTAAAGAGCCCAGTCTGCCCTACTATTTACCCATAGCTAGAGGAAGAGTAGGATTCATACCTTTCCCAAGGGTATTAGCGCTAAGTGAAATAATTGCCACGTCCAGGATTTGAACTCGGGTCGACGAGTCCATTTCCCATGACTTTAACCATTACACCACGTATATATATATATATTCCTATATATATTCACCAACCCCCACCGCTCGAGCAGGATGTGACACAAGGTCAATTTCTTAAGCGGAGTTCAACAGGTTTGAATTCAGAGTTTTCCTTCTCCTAGACCGGTTGCCTAACCAAGGTTAAAGAGCCCAGTCTGCCCTACTATTTACCCATAGCTGGAGGGAGATTCATACCTTTACCTAGGGTATAAGCGCTAAGTGAAACGCAATTACCACGTCCAGGATTTGAACTCGGGGCGACAAGTCCATTTCCCATGACTTTAATCATTACACCACACGCTTCCATATATTCCTATAAGTCTCGCCTGTCGATCTTTAGTGACAATATCATAGTGAATTCAAGGGGAGATAATCCGAATTCAAAGGGAGGTAATCATTGAAAGGTTTTTTTTTGTTTGTTTTGTTTTGTTTTGTTTTGTTTTGTTTTGTCTCTCCGGAATCGAAAGTGAAAAATAAATCGCGCGTCAAACCGACAACGAAGTTTGGTCACCGCAAGGCATTTAGGTTTTCTTGTCTTTCTTTCGTTTGAAGGTGGGGGGGGGAGGGCTACGTGGGATGAATTGGGAATTTGACAATTTGGACCAAATCATGATAGTGGCTGATGGGTGGTGGCGTTCGGGAAGGAAGATCTTAAGCAATTGCAAGAGTTGAGCACTTTTGAGTTCGCTCACATCTATCTATTTATCTATCTATGTCAGTCTATTCATCTCTCTCTCCCCCCCTCTCTCTCTCTTGCTCTCTCCCTCTCCCTCTATATATATATATATATATTAACGCAACATCTTATTCAATGAACATACGTGTAATCGGCTGCAATTCAGTGGATTATTTAATTGAGTGGATTTAACCCTGAAGATCCTCATGGTGAAACTCGAGTAGGTTTCTATTGGATCCATTTCTTTAATTAATATATATATATATATATAATATATATATATATATATATATATATCAGTGTGTTCAAATATCTCTATCTATTTATCTCTCAATTTCAATCTGTTCATATCTATCTATCTATCTACATATCTACCAATCACTGTTCATATATATCTATTTATCAGTCTGTCTATCTATCTATCTATCTATCTCAATCTCTTTATATCTATCTATCTATCTATCTCAGTCTGTTCATATCTATCTATCTATCCATCTATTTCAGTTTGATAATATCTATCTATCTATTTATCTATCTATCTATATCAATCTATTCATATCTATCTATCTATCTCTCTCTCTCTCTCTCTATATATATATATATATATATATATATATGTTCGTTATCTATGTATCTGTCTATCTATCTATCTATCTCATCCTGTTAATGTCTATCTATCTATTTATCAATCTATTCATATCTATCTTCTATCTATCTATCTATCTATCTATCTCTCTCTCTCTCTCTCTCTCTCTCTCTATGTATATATATATATATATATATATATATATATATATATGTTCGTTATCTATGTATCTGTCTATCTATCTATCTATCTCATCCTGTTAATGTCTATCTATCTATTTATCTATCTATCTATATCAATCTATTCATATCTATCTATCTATCTCTCTCTCTCCTCTCTCTCTCTCTCTATATAATATATTATATATATATATATATATGTTCGTTATCTATGTATCTGTCTATCTATCTATCTATCTCATCCTGTTAATGTCTATCTATCTATTTATCTATCTAATAATAATCTATTCATATCTATCTCTCTCTCTCTCTCTCTCTCTCTCTCTCTATATATATATATATATATATATATATATATATATTATATATATATATATATATATATATGTTCGTTATCTATGTATCTGTCTATCTATCTATCTATCTCATCCTGTTAATGTCTATCTATCTATTTATCTATCTATCTATATCAATCTATTCATATCTATCTCTTCTCTCTCTCTCTCTCTCTCTCTCTCTCTCTCTCTATATATATATATATATATATATATATATATATAATATATGTTCGTTATCTATGTATCTGTTATCTATCTATCTATCTCATCCTGTTAATGTCTATCTATCTTTGTCCAGGATTTGAACTAGGGTTACCGATTCCAGCGAAAGTAGAAATCTTTTTATCTTTTAAAATATTTTTGTCCTTCTTCTAAAATAAGAATCAAAGAAAAAAAGGACCTGCTTTTCTGTTCTTTGAAATCTAATTCTTAATAATTAGACTCCCCCCCCAAAAAAAAAAAAAAAAACACTGTCTCGTAATTATGACTAATTGGAAATAATGATAGGAACCCCTTCTTATACACTTAAACCAATTTTCCGTTATAACAAAAAATCCTTCTTAATTTGATCTTGCCAAATTCTTCAAGAATCTTGCAGAGATCCAAGTGCTAGCAAGTCCCGTCAAAATCTCAACAATCAGTAAACACAGTTTATTATATATATATATATATGTATATATATATATATATATATATATATATATATATTAAAAACATTTTGGGGATGAAACAAAGACATCACAGTGCTCAACCACAAATTCACAAATTTGTAGGAGCCTTATTTATTTATTTGTTGATTTTTTAAAATATAATTGTTTTCCATAAGCAACTACCCAGGTTTCAGGTTATTTCACCATCGTCAGGCTGCTAATAGATCTTCTGGTGTTTATGCGAAGATATTTCTTGCTGTTATGTTTTTGGACCGCAAATTACGTCGGTTGATTATTGTGGACGCTCTTTATGCTTTCGATTATATTTTTTTATTTTTAATATATATATATATATATATATATATATATATATATATATATATAAATGGACTCTCTTGTCGATTTTCGACGCATGAGTGTTCATCCAGTGAACACCCAATACAGTGATTTGTTTATAGTGGTGAAAGCTTGTGTAGGACCATTCCACACTTTTTGGCACAGTTAATAGGAAAGAATTGGTGCATCAAGGAATGCCACGAACCCAATCATTTCAGGAATTTTGAATTCAGAGTTATCCCTCTCCTAGACTGGTTACCTACCCAAGGTTAAAGAGCCCAGTCTGTCCTACTATTTAACCCATAGCTGGAGGGAGAATATATGGATTCATACCTTTCCAAGGGTATTAGCGCTATGTGAAATGACAACAGCTTCGTCTAGGAATTGAACTCGAATCGACGAGTCCATTTTCCACGACTCTAACCACTAGCCCACGCGCCTCATACTCTAACCACTAGCCACGCGCCTCCATATATATATATATATATATTATATATATTATATATATAATATATATATATATATATATATATATATATATATATATATATATATATATATATATATATATATATATATGTTTTGTGTGTGTGTGTGTGTGTGTGTGTATGTATGTACACACTCATATATATGCACATATATACATCAACCCCTCTCTCTCACTCTTTCTGTCTCTCTTATATGTTTGCGGAGGTGTTCGTATCTGTGTATATACAAGGTGTATCATAGAGATAGAGAGAGAGAAAAAAAGGAAGAGAGAGAGAGAGAGAGAGAGAGAGAGAGAGAGAGAGAGAGAGAGAGAGAGAGAGAGAAGCAATGATATATATATATATATATATATACATATTAATCTATCCCATTTCTTCTCTTTATATATCAATGTTTCATACAACGTGTGAATAGTACGTGTCGTTCTCCGTCCTATTCAGCCGCCAACCAGGGGTGGTAACAGAGTTTCGGTGGCTAAGGCGGTACTGTCACTCGTGGCACCACCAAGTAGCTTATACCACAGGACTGGGTATTTTGGCTTTGATTTAAGATTTTCCTTACCACTTCGTCGTTAATGAGACACGCTCAAAAGCAGGACCATTCGTAAAAAATAACAAAACGTTGGAATGATGGCGAGGTAGGAATAAATCGATATCACCTGAGCATCCCTCGATAAATTCCCACTGAAGAGCGAAAGGTAAAAAAAATCTAAAATCTACAAGTTCTAATTGAAAGTGATAGAAATATATGACTTGTTGGCAAGCAGAATAGACGTGTTTTACTGAGGTTGAACTCAGCCACGCGGTGAAAATGGGCAATACAGAAATAAAGCTTTGATCAGAGAAAGATAAAGTCTTGTTGATTGTTTGCATGACTTTAAAACCGAAAGAAGCCCTTAGTTAAAGACAGTAATGTGGTAAGCAGCTAGAATCTAGACAACAGAATGACCAGCAAAAGAAGAAGGAAACGAAAACGGCGACTAGACGAAAGTACTATTTCTCTGAATGTTTGAGATGAGGTTTGAAGATTAGTATTATCTGCGTTATTCGGACTATTGTCCCCATCTTCATTATTATTTGTACAACGTTTCGGCCGATATACCCTCCGACATTCTTCAGGTATGGTTAGCGGAATGAGAACAGGATACCCCTGTGGAATAAATAAAGGGTTAGGTTCAAAGTTCCGTGATGGCTCCCGAATACGACAAGAAAGTTCCCGAGTTCGAAAAGAAGGTTCCGAGTCCGAGAAGGTTCCCGAGTCCGACAAGGAATACCCGAAGAAGGCCGGAGGGCATATCGGCCGAAACGTTGTACAAATAACAATGAAAATGGGACAATAGTCCGAATAACGCAGATAATACTAGACAAAAGTAGAAAAAAATGAAGAACAAACAACTAAGCCTCTATCTGTCTGTCCCTCTGTCTATCATAAGTCCACTCTCTCCATGTATATACCCGATGTACGACAATATCTATCTATCTATCTATCTATCAATATATATGTTGTATACCCTTTCTTTACTTCTATTATTTTTCTGCTCATCTTTGGTATCTTACGTTCTTCTTCTAGCGACTCTTCTAACATCTGTTCTTGCTGGTTGGTCGTCCTTGATTAATTTCTTCTTCTAGGTCAGTCTTGTTGCCAAGACATTCATCAACCACAAAACCATATTATTTATTTAAACCTTTATTTACTTAACTAAACATATTTCTCTAACAAACACAACGCGCGCGTGCAGTGAGTCCCAGCTAGAGAAGATACATCTTATCTGCCTGACGTCCAAGCTGAAACTGAGAGCCAACCAGGTCCCACGTGACTTCACGTATTTCGCGGGCTTTCTGTAATATTTCATGAAAAGTCCCACCCGTGATATGAAAAGGGGCCATCCCTTCAGATATACAGGGGGTTGACAATAATCTATGCATAGATTATGTAACATATATATATATATATATATATATATATATATATATAAAGAAAAAAGGCTTAAAGACCGGGCATTCAGCGATTATGGTCCATTGCCACCCGTGGGTATCTGAGACCCTACGAGTTTCTTCAGACCACTTTCTTTATTGAAACTGACAAAGAATTAAATTCACCTTATATTTATACATTTTCACATTCTCACAGTGATGGTATCGGGTTTCAATTCATCTTATCTCTTTCAGGATGGTAGTTCTTTGATGTTCTGCCGGTTCTTTCCTTGGTCGTCTTTTTCCTTATAAGGTGGTGCCTAGATTTGGTCAATTAAGTTCTCGTGTTTCTTATCAAATGTTCTGATCTATTTTTCCAAATGTAGGGGGTTACTATGCGGGCGCTCAATTAACTTGACCTTGTTGGGTGGATTTGCCACTCGTGCTAAAGGAGGTCAGGTTCACTGGCTTCATTTATATTTCAATCATTTCTTTCATTTGTCCTACTAAACTCCGCCAATTTTTGGAATTAGAAGCTCAAATTTTGGGGATTGTCTTACTTTAACATAGTCCACACTTAGAAGAAAATTCAGAAAAATTGAACGTGGTGGATGACAATTTTACCTTTTCTTCTCCTAAACTGGTTGCCTAACCAAGGTTAAAGAGCCCAGTCTGCCCTACTATTTACCCATAGCTGGATGGAATATAGTTGGATTCATACCTTTCCCAAGGGTATTAGCTCTATATGAACTGTGGCTTTGTCAAGGAATTGAACTTTAGTTGACGAGTCCATTTCCCGCGACCCTAACGAGTACACCAGCGTACTTGCTTATATTCATATTCTTTCTTTCTTTCTTTCTTTCTTTTTCTTTCTTAAAATAAATTGAATATTTGTCGAGGCTTAAGTGGCCCTTGCTTCTTGTTTTTACAAGAAAAGTTTCTTTCTTTCTTTCTTTCTTCTTTTCTTTTCTTTTCTTCCTTCCTTTCTTTCTTTCTTTCATTCTTTCTTCTTCTCTTTCTTTCCTTCTATCCTTTCCCTTTCTTCCTTTCTTACATTATTTCCTTCTTTTTTCTTTCCTTCTTTCTTTCTTTCTTCTTTCTTCTTCTCTTTCTTACTTTCTTTCCTTCTTTCTTTCCTTTTCTTTCTTTCCTTTTTTTCTTTCTTTCTTTCTTCTTTGCTTCTTCCTTTCCTTCTTTCTTTTCTTCATTTTTTCTTTATTTCCTTCTTTTTTCTCCTTCCTTTCTTTCTTCCTTTCTTTCATTCTTTCCTTCTTTTTCTTTCCTTCTTTCTTTTTTCTCTCTTCTTTCCTTCTTTCTTTCTGTCTTTCTTTCTTTCTTACTTTCTTTCTTTTCTTCATTATTTCCTTCATTCTTTCTCCTTTCTTTCGTTCTTTCTTTTTCTTTCTTTCTTCCTTTCTTTCTTTCTTTCTTTTTCTTTCCATCTTTCTTTCTTTACGGAAACACCATAATTAGACCTATACTTAGAAATATTATTTTTTATATAGAAATATTTCATAACGAAATTCCTTTTAATAAAAAAAAAAAATTATTTAATTAGAATATCAGCAGATTTTTTCTGAAATTTTTGTTTCTAATTTTACAAAGTTTTTTTTTTGAGACTTTATAATAAAATTTTTAACCAAATAATTTTTTTATAGGAATGTCGGTTACTTTATGCAAAATCTTGTATATATATATATATATAATATATATATAATATATATATATATATATAACACTCATTACACTCAAATGCATTGGACAATGATTTTTTACTATGAAAAATGCATTGGACAATGATTTTTACTATAAAAATGCATTGGACAATGATTTTTACTATAAAAATGCATTGGACAATGATTTTTACTATAAAAAATGCATTTGACAATGATTTTTACTATAAAAATGCATTGGACAATGATTTTTACTATAAAAATGCATTGGGACAATGATTTTACTATAAAATGCATTGGACAATGATTTTACTATAAAAATGCATTGGACAATGATTTTTACTATAAAAATGCATTGGACAATGATTTTTACTATAAAAATGCATTGGACAATGATTTTTACTATAAAAAGGCATTTGACAATGATTTTTACTATAAAAATGCATTGGACAATGAAAAAATGCATTGGACAATGATTTTTACTATAAAATGCTGGACAATGATTTTTACTATAAAATGCTTATTATCTCTAACACAGATTTTCATAGACATCGTTGATAAATAAGATTTATTCTACGTATTAATGATTTTGAATACAAATCAAATACTCATTGAATAAACTTATGCTATTCATGAGGGTATTGTAACGTAGGCAGTCACGTGGTTTCAATTACAAACATACGTACACCAAATATCCGTTATAATAAGATATGTCTGCATCATCATCATGTCGCGTTGTTAGCACGGATATCCATGACAATCTCTCTCCAACCGTCCCTATCGCTCATCATTCTCGGGAGGTCCTCTACGCAGCATCCAGTATTCGCACAGGTCAATGTACGTCTTTCCTGGTCGGCCCACACAGGCATGCCAATGTGCTGGCTTCTACGGGAGGATGTCACTTATGAGTTCGTCCTTACTTCTCTAGCAGTGTCCTGTGTGTCTTGTCCGTCTTACTCGGATGGTTTGGGTGATATGTGGCAGGTGGCCGTACAGCTGTTTTCTCGTGGGGTGTTGTTTCTACGTTTTGTTTAGGATCACCCGCAGCATTCTTGTGCAGCTCCCATCTAGTTTATTCTCTAGTTACTTCGTTTGGGGTCCAGGTGGTGCAGCCGTACAGCAGTAGCGACATGTCAACGGCCTGGAAGAATTGTCTCTTTAACTTGTCTGTGAGATTGGATTTCCATATGACTGATAATTTATTTATAGCGGACTATGCCTTTCCTATGCGTGCATTAACATCGTTTTCTGTGGATGAGATATTACTGCCTAAGTACCTAAATTGTTCTACCGATTTTAAGAGTTTGCCATCGATAGTTGAGATGTCTCTTTTGTTTTTAAAAGACATGAACTCAGTTTTATCGATATGTAAACATATTAAACAAAGACATTCGATAATTCAGACAGTCAGCTGATCCATGCAGATGTTTGAAATTCCGAGGAGGGGGGCTGTTCGGGTTGCGGGTTGCAGAGTGGGGCGGTCCGTGTGTGCATACATATTTTGTGTTTTGCGATGGGGCTGATAAACCACACAGCAGCGTAATCAAGCAATCGTTCATGAATGTTTAATCACTGCTTTGGGGGAGGGAAAAACAGGGGAGCTGGCGTATCGTGGCTATCTAGTGGCTATCTTCCAAAAACTTTAATATCAGCCATCAGTCCAACTGGCAAGGGTGGGGGTGAGCTCACGATTGACCAGTAAAACAGACTGGGCGGCTGACTCAACACTCGGCACAAAACAAAAACAGATTGGGATATTGATAATCAGTCACGCAAATGTCAAAATTATATATATATATATATATATATATATATATATATATATATGGGAGTAAATATGGGAATAAATACGACAATATTAAGAAATTTGAAAAAACAAGTGTTCCAAAAATAAGATGAATTAATTTATCGACGCTTAAACGTTTCGGTTTCTATAAACCTTCATCAGGTTGTATTCTGGGGTGAAGAAATTTCTTCGAGTTACGTCATGCGTCATGACATCTTCTCGTGTGCTGATCGCGACTCGTCTTTCAAAAATATAACGCTGAACAAATACAGTTACACAACAACAAAAAATTTATAAAGATTTTTTTATCTCCTGTCATCTATAAAACATCCATCAATTTCTTCACCCCTTAATATATCCTGATGAAGGTTTATAGAAACCGAAACGTTTAAGCGTCGATAGATAAATTCATCTTATTTTTGGAACATTTGTTTATTCAAATTTCTTAATATATATATATATATATATATATATATATATATATATGTGTGTGTGTGTGTGTGGTGTGTGCGCGTGCGCGTGTGTGTGTAAGTTGAAAAATAGAAGTGAATCCGACAATATGTTGAAAAAAAATAAGGGAAAGAAAATGATGAATGGATAAAAATATTTTAATGAAGTGCCGACACCTGTTTCGACCGAGAGATTGTACACTTTGTATTCTATTTACTATTACTTTAAATACAAAATAAAATAATGATAATAGAAAATATGAAATTTTTAAATATACAGAGAAACAGCCGTTGTCAGGGCAAGATATATGACATTTGAAGTATTTTCTTTCCTTTATTTTTTCAGCATACGCACGCATCTAACAGAGTTTCTCATTTATTTCACAACCGTGCTTCACAGAAATTCCCCCTTCCGAAATATATATTATAGACACAATTTCACATCTAGGCAAAGCAATCATTAATAGCAACAGAACTAAAGTTTAATTACTGTTAATTGCGGAATTAATACGCAATTAACTGTAATTAATCAATATCTTGATTAATTCATTGGAATTAACCCTGAAGATCCTTATGGTGAAATTTGAGTAGGTTATTTTTATACCTACTGTAATACTAAATCTGCTCTACTAACGTATTGAGCATTTTATATCTGTTATAACACTGACTTATCCGGTTAATGCTTGTATCAACCAAATATTGGAATTAACTCAATGTTTTTTTTTACCGTTAAGTCATTTCCTTTTATCCTGTACATATATATATATATATATATATATATTATATATATATATATATATATATATATTAATGGTTTTAGTAATGACCTCATCTGGGTACCAATTATTCAAAAATGAATTTCTAATTTGTTCAAATTCACTCTCGATTTTGTTGCCGGAACAAATTTTAAGGGTCCTAAGTGTCAGACATTTAATCAAATTAATTTTCCTCGATTTAGGGGCAAAGGCATCCCAACTTAAATAGAGCCCAGTGAATGTAGGCTTTCTGTAAATACTAAATTATGAAAGTCGACGAATTCTTTTCTACCAATCCATCCCGAAAAGGCAGTCTATTATAATTTTCAGCCTCCATGGTAAAGGATAAAGAAGGATGTAAATTATTAAGTTCATTGAAGAAAACTAAAGCATCGTTACGTGAATTAAAACTAACAAAAGTTTCATCTACGTAACGAAAGTAGATGTGGGGCCTAGGGAGCCTGTTAAATAGGAGTTGTTCGTGAAAACCAACGAAAACAGTAGCCAAAAGGTTGCCAAGAGGAGATCCCACACTAATGCCATCTATTTGGCGATACTTGGTGTCATTAAAACTGAATGAGACCAACTTAGTAGCAAGTTCCATCAATTCAACAAAAATATGTTCGGGAAAAGAAGGAGTTAACTTAGGTTTGCTACGATATAAAAAGTCGGCACAAATAGAGATTGTCTCATTAAGGGGAATATTAGTAAATAACGAGACAATGTCAAAAGACACCATGTATTGGGTGTCAGTGCAGGGAGGGAGTTGTACATATATATATATATATATATATATATATATATATATATATATGTACAGTGTTCCACATGTCTCACACGGTATTCGCCGAGTTTGCTTGTTGTGATTATTTCAATTATATATATCAGATTCTCTCTATGTATAAATAAAATGTCCTACATTTCTGTGCTCAGCATGGGTGTGAGTAAGTCATGCCGGGAAGACGTGACTCCGAGAGGTAACCGTGTCCTCTGTTATGTTGTGGATGCAGCTACACGACACACCAGGTAAGAGTAGTGATGAATTTATCATTGATTACATGATTTGGCGAGTTTCCTGTGTGTGCCGTGGCCGGTGGCCCAAAGGTAGAGTCTTTTCCTCTGCATACTGGTTTCTTCGGTTCGATCTCTGTCGTAAGTATACACTACTGATGAGACCTAATTAGGTCGAAACAGCTGTACAGTGTTCCACACGTTGCACACGGTTTGCTTGTCCTGATTATTTCAATTATATATATATATATACCAACCCCTCCGTACGAGCAGGATGCGGCACAAGGTCAATTTGTTATGCAAAGTTCAATAAGTTTCACGTCAGAGTTTTTCTTCTCCTGGTGATAAGCGTCTATTACGTTACTTTGAAACCATTGGTAACAATCAGCCTTTAAGCTTGAAGAAAAAACTGTTAAGTTAAATTAATTAAAAATACACACACACACATACACTCACACAAAATTAAGTTTAAATGAAACCTTTTTTCACAAGTGCGTTGTCCTGGTGATAAGCGACTATATCACTACTTTGAAACCAATGGTAATAATCATCCCTTAAACTTGAAGAATGAACTCCTAACTTAAATTAATTTAAAAATGAAAAACAAAACAAAAACAAAAAAAAGAAGCTTTTTTCACAAGGGCGTTGTCTTGAGGATAAGCGGCTATTATGCTTACTTTGAAACCAATGGTAATAAATACCCCTTAAACTTGAAGAAAGAACTTCTAACTTAGATTAATTTAAAATGATAAACAAACAAACAAACAAAATAAATAAAAGTAGCTTTTTTCACAAGTGAGTTGTCCTGGTGATAAGCTGCTTGTAGGCTGATTTGAAACCAATGGTACCAATCACCACTTAAACTTGAAGAACTATTAACTTAATTTAAAAATGAAAAAAAAAAAAAAAAGAAACAACAAAAGAACAAACCCACACACACAAAATTAATTGACAAAACCTTTTTTTTACAATCGCGTTGTTCTGATGATAAGCGGCTATCACGCTACTTTGAAACAAATGGCAAACTTTAGTTTCTCTAAATTAATTTAAAAATATAAAACAAACAAAAAAAAATCAAACAAAAATAATAAAAAAAGTAACTTCTTACACAAGCGCGTTGTCCTGATGATAAGCGGCTAGTAGGCTGATTTGAAACCAATGGTAACAATCACCCCTTTAAGCTTTAATAAAGAAGTGTTAACTTACCTGATAATCGAATGATCGACAGACGATCGATGTTTCTTCTAAACAATTCCGGGCACATCTGTTCGGTGTGACGCGGTCATAAGTTTTTTCGTTGTTTCCAAAAACCACCGAATAAGGAGTTGGATAAAAGTACTCAAGATACTCCTCTGAAAAAGTTAAAACATGTTACACTCTTTAAATCTAATATAATATGTAAACGAAAATCAGACATTAATATTTGAATTACGCGCTAAATCCTGACTCAAATTTAATATGGAACTCAAATATATATAAAGATAAACTAGGCACAAGACCAGAAGAATGAGGCACCCTGTGAGACTCAAACTCACTAATAATAGTCTACCAACATTACTCTACTCATTTTCGTAATTATGGCAACTATTGCCCCCCCACCAAAAATTTTTTTCCCTAAGGTGAAATTCACCTTATTTATTGAATAACCCTTATATATATAAAGTGCTTTCTATGGACAACTCCTTAGATAAAAATCCCCTTATCTATTAAATAACCCTCAATATCTATGTTAATAATAGAGATTTGGTCTCTTTTTGTTTGTAACCGAAACTACGTAATTGATTACGTCACAGTCATTTGAGGAAATAAGTAAGTTTATCAATGAGTATTTAAATTATAGTCAGTATCATTACTTCATAAAAATATTAAAATTCTATGAAAGATATAGAAGGAAAAAAATAGAGGGGGGGATAAATATTTGTTTGTTCTGATTATGATCAGTCTTTCGATCTCCAGTCTGTTTAAGATTGGTTTGGTTTCTTTGAAAAATTACGGGGTTTCAAGAAAATGTTCTTTGTTGAGGTGGGGGGGGGGGCTCAACAAAGAACATTTTCTTGAAACCCCAAAAAGAAGCGAGTCAAACGCCTTATTCGCAGGCTACAACACTGTCGTCGTTGTCTACCAGCAGCTGAAGTCGCAACACTTTTACTGTCGTCACCCCACTTCTACTTATACTGTCGTTTCCCGTTATCATCCGGGTACATCAGTCGAACCTCGCGCCCGTGCACAATTCTCGTGCATTCGGATGGACGTGTGTCGGCCCCAACATCCGGGCACCTGAATTGCACCACACGTCCATCCAGCGCCTAAATCTCATGTCTTTGCATTCCGGAGGGCCCGGGTTCGACCCCGGCAGGCAAGACACTCTCACCCTTTTTCCAAATGAGTTTGTTAATGTATTTTAATTTAGTGATGAAGGTTAATAATAATAATCTGAAATAGAGAAACGAAAATATAATCAATATTAACTACAAAAGAAAAGAAATTATCTAAATTTGAGCAGACGCTTCTCACACTCCCTGGAATGATTCTCGCACCCCCAGGGGGTTAGACGAATGCCACATTTATTCATTGTCCATTTTTGAGATCGTTGATACTTTTCAACCCTGCAAACGACTTGCATGTCTTAGAACAAATTTGGCATTTATGACGATCGGTGTTGAGTGAGATGACAGGCACGGTATATGCATCACTGAATATACATACATACATATACATAACTTCCCTTTATGATAGATTTCTATGTTCTTATCTAGAAGAAACGTGTCGTATCTACTTGTCATCACTGTCACATATTCATATTAATTTCTAAAGAATGATACTGTCTATTGGAAGTAGGTGGCCCCTCTCAAAAGTTTTGTAAAAACCAATTAACTTTGTCCGTTCGGTGGCCAAATTTTCAGTGGCGCAGGTTAAGGTGATAAAAATAGCCTACCCTACAATTTATCCCCCATCATTCAGTCAGTCTATCATTGTCTACCATTTTTCATATCCATGCTCTCCTTTTTGCGTTCTGATCACTGCTCTCCATTTGCGTTCTGATCACTGCACTCCTTTTTGCGTTCTCATCACTGCTCTCCATTTGCGTTCTGCTTTTTGCGTTCTCATCACTGCTCTCCTTTTGCGTTCTATCACTGCACTCCTTTTTGCGTTCTGATCACTGCTCTCCTTTTTGCGTTCTGATCACTGCACTCCTTTTTGCGTTCTGATCACTGCTCTCCTTTTTGCGTTCTGATCACTGCTTCCATTTGCGTTCTGATGCACTGCACTCCTTTTTGCGTTCTGATCCTGCTCTCTTTTTGCATTCTGATCACGCTCTCCATTTTGCTTCTGATCCTGCACTCCTTTTTGCGTTCTGATCACTGCACTCCTTTTTGCGTTCTGATCACTGCTCTCCATTTGCGTTTCTGATCACTGCACTTCCTTTTTGCGTTCTGATCACTGCTCTCCTTTTTGCGTTCTGATCAACTGCTCTCCTTTTGCGTTTCTGATCACTGGCATGGCGTTCTGATCACTGCTCTCATTTGCGTTCTGATCACTGCACTCCTTTTTGCGTTCTGATCACTGCTCTCCATTTGCGTTCTGATCACTGCTCTTTTTTGCGTTTTGATCACTGCTCTCCATTTGCGTTCTGATCACTGCACTCCTTTTTGCGTTCTGATCATGCACTCCTTTTTTGCGTTCTGATCGCTGCTTTCCTTTTTGCGTTCTGATCATGCTCTCCATTTGCGTTCTGATGCACTGCACTCCTTTTTGCGTTCTGATCATGCTCTCCTCTTTTTGCGTTCTGATCACTGCTTCATTTTGCGTTTCTGATCACTGCACTCCTTTTTGCGTTCTGATCTGCTGCGCTGATCTGCCTTTGGCGTTCTGATCATGCTCTCCATTTTGCGTTCTGATCACTGCACTCCTTTTTGCGTTCTGATCACTGCTCACTCTCCTTTTTGCGTTCTGATCACTGCTCTCCATTTGCGTTCTGATCACTGCACTCCTTTTTGCGTTCTCATCACTGCACTCCTTTTTTGCGTTCTGATCGCTGCTTTCCTTTTTGCGTTCTGATCACTGCTCTCCATTTGCGTTCTGATCACTGCACTCCTTTTTTGCGTTCTGATCACTGCACTCCTTTTTGGCGTTCTGATCGCTGCTTCCTTTTTGCGTTCTGATCACTGCTCTCTCATTTGCGTTCTGATCATGCGTTCTGATCACTGCACTCCTTTTTGCGTTCTGATCGCTGATTTGCGTTCTGATCACTGCTCTCCATTTGCGTTCTGATCACTGCACTCCTTTTTGCGTTCTGATCACTGCACTCCTTTTTGCGTTCTGATCGCTGCTTTCCTTTTTGCGTTCTGATCACTGCTCTCCATTTGCGTTCTGATCACTGGCACTCCTTTTTGGCGTTCTGATCTGCACTCCTTTTTGCTTTGATCGCTGCGTTTTCCTTTTGCGTTCTGATCACTGGCTCTCCATTTGCGTTCTGATCACTGGCACTCGCTTTTTGCGTTCTGATCACTGGCACTCCTTTTTGCGTTTCTGATCGCTTGCTTTCATTTTGCGCTGATCAACGCTCTTGCATTTGCGTTCTGATCACTGGCACTCCTTTTTGCGTTCTGATCATGCATCCTTTTGCGTTCTGACTTCCTTTTTGCGTTCTGATCACTGCGTCTGAGCACTGCACTCCTTTTTTGCGTTCTGTCACTGCTCTCCTCTGCGTTTCTGATCACTGCACTCCTTTTTGCGTTCTCATCAGTGCTCTTCACTCCTTTTTGCGTTCTGATCACTGCTCTCCTTTTTGCGTTCTCATCACTGCACCCTTTTTTGCGTTCTGATCACTGCTCTCCTTTTGGCGTTCCTGATCACTGCTCCTTTTTGCGTTCTGATCACTGCTTTCTTTTTGCGTTCTGATCACTGCTCTCCATTTGCGTTCTGATCACTGCACTCCTTTTTGCGGTTCTGATCATGCACTTTCGTCTGATCGCTGCTTTTCCTTTTTGCGTTCTGATCATGCTCTCTCATTTGCGTTCTGATCACTGCACTCCTTTTTGCGTTCTGATCATGCTCTCTTTTTGCGTTCTGATCACTGCTCTCCATTTGGCGTTCTGATCACTGCACTCCTTTTTGCGTTCTCATCACTGACTCCTTTTTGCGTTCTGATCACTGCTCTCTTTTTGCGTTCTCATCACTGCTTCCTTTTGCGTTCTGATCACTGCTCTCCTTTTTGCGTTTGATCACTGCTCTTCTTTTTTGCGTTCTGATCACTGCTTCATTTGCGTTCTGATCACTGCACTCCTTTTGCGTTCTGATCACTGGCTCTCGCCTTTTTGCGTTCTGATCACTGCTCTCCTTTGCGTTCGATCACTTTTGTTCTCATGCACTCCTTTTTGCGTTCTGACTTCCTTTTGCGTTCTGATCACTGCTCTCCTTTTTCTGGTTCCTTTTTTTCTGATCACTGCTCTCCTTTTTGCGTTCTGATCACTGCTCTCTGCATTTTGCGTTCTGATCACTGCACTCCTTTTTGCGTTCTGATCACTGCTCCTTTTTGCGTTCTGATCACTGCTCTCCATTTGCGTTCTGATCACTGCATCTCTGCATTTTGCGTTCTGATCACTGCTCTTTTGCGTTCTCATCACTGCTCTCCTTTTGCGTTCTGATCACTGTCACTTCTTCTTTTGCGTTCTGATCACTGCGTTCTCTCATTTGCGTTCTGATCACTGCTCTCCTTTTTGCGTTCTGATCATGCTCTCGCTTTTTGCGTTCTCATCACTGGCACTCCTTTTTGCGTTCTGATCGCTGCTTTCCTTTTTGCGTTCTGATCACTGCTCTCCAATTTGCGTTCTGATCATGCACTCTCTTTTTGCGTTCTGATCACGTTTGATCACTGCACTCCTTTTTGGCGTTCTGATCACTGTCTCCTTTTTGCGTTCTGTCATGCTCTCCCATTTGCGTTCTGATCACTGCACTCCTTTTTGCGTTCTGATCACTGCACTCCTTTTTGCGTTCTGATCACTGCTCTCCTTTTTGCGTTCTTCATCACTGCTCTCCTTTTGCGTTTGAATCACTGCTCTTCTTTTTGCGTTCTGATCACTGCTCTTGTTCTGATCAACTCGCTCTCCATTTGCGTTCTGATCATGCATCCTTTTTGCGTTCTGATCACTGCACTCCTTTTTGTGTTCTGATCACTGCTCTCCATTTTGCGTTCTGATCACTGCTCTCCATTTGCGTTCTGATGCACTGCTCTTCTTTTTGCGTTCTCATCATGCTCTCCTTTTTGGCGTTCTCATCACTGCTCTTCTTTTGCGTTTCTGATCACTGCTCTTCTTTTTGGCGTTCCTGATCACTGCTCTTCTTTTTTTGCGTTCTGATCACTGCTTTTCTTTTTTTGCGTTCTGATCACTGCTCTCCTTTTGCGTTCTGATCACTGCTCTCTTTTGCGGTTCTGCACTGCTCTCCTTTTTGCGTTCTGATCGCTGCTTTCCTTTTTGCGTTCTGATCATGCTCTCCATTTGCGTTCTGATCACTGATTGCACTGCTCTTCTTTTTGCGTTCTGAGTCACTGGTTTTCTTTTTTGCGTTCTGATCACTGCTTCTCCTTTTGCGTTCTGATCACTGCTCTCCTTTTTGCGTTCTGATCACTGCTCTCCTTTTTGCGTTCTGATCGCTGCTTTCCTTTTGCGTTCTTGATCCTTGCTCGTTGCGTTCTGATCACTGCACTCATCCTTTTTGCGTTCTGATCATGCTCTCCATTTGCGTTCTGATCACTGCTCTCCTTTTGCGTTCTGATCACTGCACTTTTTTTTGCGTTCTGATCACTGCTCTCACTTTTGCGTTCTGATCACTGCTCTCCGTTTGGATCCTGCTTTTTGCTTTCTGATCACTGCTGCTCCTTTTTTGCGTTCTGATCACTGCTCTCACATTTTGCGTTCTGATCACTGTCGTCCCTTTTTGCGTTCTGATCACTGCTCTTCTTTTTGCGTTCTGGATCGCTGCTTTTCCTTTTGCGTTCTGATCCTGTTTCCTTTTGCGTTCTGGATCACTGCTTCCATTTGCGTTCTGATCACTGCACTCCTTTTTGCGTTCTCATCACTGCACTCCTTTTTGCGTTCTGATCGCTGGCTTTCCTTTTTGCGTTCTGATCACTGTCTTCATTTGTGCGTTCTGATCATTTGCGTTGCTGATGCATGCTCTCATTTGCGTCTGATCCTGCACTCCTTTTTGCGTTCTGATCACTGCTCTCTTTTTGCGTTCTGATCACTGCTCTCCTTTTTGCGTTCTGATATGCTCTCCTTTGCGTTCTCACTGCATTTGCTTGATCGTCTGCTTTCCTTTTTGCGTTCTGATCACTGCCTCCATCACTGCACTCCTTTTTGCGTCCTGATCACTGCTCTCCTTTTTGCGTTCTGATGCTCTCATTTGCGTTTTGATCACTCCTTTTTTGCGTTCTGATCACTGCTCTCCTTTTTGCGTTCTGATCACTGCTCTCCATTTGCGTTCTGATCATGCACTCTTTTTGCGTTCTGATCACTGCACTCCTTTTTGCGTTCTGATCACTGCGCTCCCTTTTTGCGTTCTGATCACTGCTCTCCTTTTGCGTTCTGATCACTGCACTTTTTTTGCGTTCTGATCACTGCCTTTTTTTTGCGTTCTGATCACTGCTCTCCATTTGGCGTTCTGATCACTGCACTCCTTTTGCGTTCTCATCACTGGCTCTCCTTTTGCGTTCTGATCACTGCTCTTCTTTTTGCGTTTCTGATCACTGCTCTCTTTTGCGTTCTGATCACTGCTCTCATTTGCGTTCTGATCATTCTGCACTCCTTTTTGCGTTCTGATCACTGCACTCCTTTTTGCGTTCTGATCACTGCTCTCCTTTGCTTCTGATCACTGCTCTCCTTTTTGCGTTCTCATCACGCTCTCCTTTTTGCGTTCTGATACTGCTCTTCTTTGCGTTCTGATCACTGCTCTTCTTTTTGCGTTCTGATCACTGCTTTCTTTTTTGCGTTCTGATCATGCTTCTCTTTTTGCGTTCTGATCACTGCTTTCTTTTTGCGTTCTGATCACTCTCTCCTTTTTTGCGTTCTGATCACTGCTTTCTTTTTGCGTTCTGATCACTTCCTCGCATTTGCGTTCTGATCACTGCTCTTCTTTTTGCGTTCTGATCACTGCTCTCATTTTTGGCGTTCTGATCACTGCTCTCCTTTTGCGTTCTGATCACTGCTCTCCTTTTGCGTTCTGATCACTGCGTTCTGATCACTGCTCTTCTTTTTGCGTTCTGATCACTGCTCTCTTTTTGCGTTCTGATCACTGCTCTCCTTTTGGCGTTTCTGATGCACTGCTCTCTTTTTGCGTTCTCATCACTGCTCTCCTTTTTGCGTTCTGATCACTGCTCTCCTTTTGCGTTCTGATCACTGCTCTTCTTTTTGCGTTCTGATCACTGCTTTCTTTTTGCGTTCTGATCACTGCTCTCTTTTTTGCGTTCTGATCACATGCTCTCTTTTTTGCGTTCTGATCACTGCTCTCCTTTTGCGTTCTCATCACTGCTCTTCTTTATGCGTTCTCAATCACTGCTCTCCTTTTGGCGTTCTCATCCCGCTCTCCTTTTTGCGTTCTAATCGCTGCTCTCCTTTTTGCGTTCTCATCACTGCTCTCCTTTTTGCGTTCTCTACATTGGCTCCTCTTATCTACATTATTGTTCATATCCATGTTCTCTCTTTTCATTCCTTCTTTTTTCTTCACAATCATTCATATCCTTGCTCTTCTTTTGTGTTTTCATCATTGCTCTTCTTTTTTTCTTAAAAATTGATCATATCCTTGCTCTCCTTTTGCGTTCTCATCACTGCTCTTCTTTTTATTTTCTCTATCAGTACTTCTTTTTTCACAATTTTTCTCATCCTTGTTCTCCTTTTGCATTCTCATAACTGCTCTTCTTTTCTTCATACATTTTCATATCCTTGCTCTTCTTTTCATTTTCATCTCTGCTCTCCTTTTGCATTCTCATCACTGCTCTTCTTTTTTCACAATTGTTCATATCCTTACTCTTTTTAGCCTTCTCTCCACTGCTCTCCTTTTTCATTCTCATCACTACTCTTCCTTTTTCTTCACAATCGTTCATATCCTTGCTCTTCCTTTGCTTTTTCATTACTGCTCTCCTTCTTCATTCTCATCATTGCTCTTCTTCTTTTTCTTCAAAATTTATCATATCTTGGCTCTTCTTTTTATTCTCATCATTGCTCTTCTTTTGTTCATAATTTTTCATATTCTTGCTCTCCTTTTCACTTTCATCTCTGCTCTCCTTTTCATTCTCTCCATAAATGTTCATATCCTTGCTCTTCTTTTGGCGTCGGAAGTCAAATCAGAGTAGACCGGATGTCAGTTCGCCGGTCAAGGTTAAGTTGCTAAAAATAACCGTCAATTTATCGTTCATCGTGCAGTCAGTCTACCTGGCCTGAACTATTGAAACAATTCCTCATCTATCATCACGTGCACAGACTCCCGAACACGTCACTTCCGTTTCTAATAGGACACACGGATAAAACAAAAAGGATGGACAGGGGGTGAGTTCGGAAAAACAAGAGGAGAGTCCCGAATACATTTATCATTTGGAATGTCTACCTGCAACCTGTCCAATTCTCTGCTGTCCTCACCTTTCGTAAGGATCAAAAGTACCATCATCCGCATTCACACTGTTGAGATTAATTCCCCTTCCTTGCTATGATTCTTCTGTCGGTCACAAGGTGTCGTTACCACCAAAGTTAAATTCTCAATATTGACCCGATGTTTGGTTTTGTTTGTTTTATTAATTCATACTAGCAAAATAAAAAACACCCTCCGGGCGATGTAAAAATAGATTTTTGAAACATATTGGCTGAAGAGTGGGAGTAAAAAATTCAATGTCAGCGAGTTTGTACCCCAAGTAAGTAAAATCATCAAATTCATTAAAGGATTAAAAAATAAAACAATTTGAAATGTAAACTTTAAATATATAATTAAAATAAAACAAACTAATAATAGATATATAATACCAGTCATGTATTTATTAAAACTTGTTTTAAAAAACAATGAGGATTGTCTAATGTTGCATGTTCAAATTTTGAGTGTATTTATTCTATGTTATGACGATTTTAGGTAATGTGACGTAAACAGTGACGTAATTTTTGTTACAGACAAAAACCGGAAGCGAATCTCCATTATTAATAGATTTAGAAGTCTTTGAGTTAAGGGAAATAACAAATAACTTTAAATGAAAAGGCGATTTTTAGCCATTTATTGATAAATCCTTATAAGGAATGGAGCTCATTTAATGCCGACAAAGTTTTGAAATTAATTCCTTCTTAATGTATACTCAATTTGTTCTATAAACACATTTTTATTTAACCTATACATAGATAAACAGACTGACACGCACACACACACTCACACACACACACTCACACTCACACACACATACACACACACATATATAGATAGATGGATAGATAAATATATATAGAGATAGATAGATAGATAGAGATAAAGACATATAGAAAGAAAGAAAGGACCTATACAAGATATTGGTTTTGTTTTGTTTGTTTTACGGCATATCAACCTCTTTGGGTTATTTAATGCCGACAAAGTTTTGAAATTATTTCATTCTTAATTGATACTCAATTTTTTCCTATAAACACATTTTTATTTAACCCATAGATGTGACCCAATCCGGGTCAGAGTGGACCTGGGAACAATGGAGATGAAGGGATGCTCTATATTTCCCAGACCTCCAGAACTGGAACCTCACCATCAGATAGGGTTTAAGCTCATTCCTAGGAGATAAAGACCCCCAGTCACCGCCTTCTAGCGTCTATATGATAAAAAGGGTTGGATGCTTGCCATAAAGGTGTGTTTTTTTTTAGATTAATAGAGGGCGAAAAATATGGGATTAATTAGGGTCGGGTGGCAAATGACATAAGAGAAATTTGTTTAAATGCCTACATTTATAATATATATATATATATATATATATATATATATTCTTAAGGTGTTGTTATAAAGTGTTGTTATGGGTCCAACGGGAGAAATTAAAATATTAAAAAGAATATCCGCAAAATGGATTATGACTTTAATTTTTATTATTTATCATTTTACTTTGGCGACATCTTCCGATATATTCTTCAGGCGTTAATGTGGTTAATTAACGTCTGAAGAAAATATCAGATCTGAAACACGTGTCGCCTATGCAAAATAATAATAATTTCATTTAAAGACATAATCCATTTTGTGGACCTTCTTATATATATATATATATATATATATATGAGATAAAATAAGGAATGAAAGAACAAATCTCATAAAAATGTGTAGTATATTTCGCTGGAATATTAAATTCCGCTTCCTCAAGCCTTTATATTTTTGTCGGGGTTTTGTTCTTTCATTCCTTATTTTACCTCATTCTGTCGGATTCATTCCAATCCCATTTTGCTCTCTCTCTCTATATATATATATGTAAAAATGGAAATTGGAAATGAATCCAACAATATAAGGAAGAATGAATAAAGAAAAGAAAGAACAGAATTGATAATAAAAGATGAATTTAATGAATATCACTTACACATGTGTGTCAGTTCATCTGTGTGAAAATATATTTTCCCACAGAGGAACTGACCGAAATACACGTGTAAGTGATATTGATTAAATTCATCTTTTATTATCCATTCTGTTCTTTCTTTTCTTTATTCATTCTTCCTCATATATATATATATATATATTATATATATATATATATATATATATATATTATATTATATATATATATATTCCTCTCCCAAAGATGAGATTTTTGAGTGCGAGTGTCATAAGCTTAGTGTATCTAATTATGCCGATCCATATAACATACCTTTCAACTCATAGTGAAAAAAAACCAGTCCTTCTTTCTTTCTTTTCCTCTCCCAAATCTCAGAGTTGAGAGTGCGAGTGTCATAAGCGTAGTGTATCTAATTATGCCGATTCATGTAACTTACCTTTTAACTCATAGTGCATGACCCGGAAATTATTATCATCAACTGGGGCGATTCCGTGGACGTTAGCGGCGATATATTTGCTCATATGACAGGACTGGTCAGCGAATAGGTAGTCGAACGTGACACACTTAAAAGTGTGTTCGGCTAGACATAGCTGTGCGCACGCATCCAGGGTCAGGCCGAGCATGATCTTGTTGTATAACTGCACACCCTCCAGGGGACGCAAGGAACCGAAGCCATAGTTGACAAATTTCGACAGTGGTCCCTCTAAAAATACAAAACAAAAGAGAAGAAAGAAAATTGATTAAAAATAGCAACAAAAAGCAAATTCTATATAGAAATTTAATGCAGACACACATATATATATATATATATATATATATATATATATATATATATATATATATATATATCACAAGATGTACTCCCAATTTTTCCAGCAAAGTAATCTCATTTATAAGTTTAAATGCCGATGTAGTTCGGTATACATTGGACGTACATCCCAGCGACTTGAAATTAGAATAAAACAGCATGTTCCACGCACACTTCACAATGCTATTGCTAATAATACATCCAGACATTCCCAAGCATATGATTCGGCCATAGCTAAACACTTGTCATCTATAAATGCTTGTAGGGCCGACTTTAGAGAACTATTTTTCTCTAACAACAAATATATCTCTAATATTTTTCTCTAATAACAAAATATCTCTATTTAGAGAAATAACACAAAAAAAAGAAGAGAGGGAGAAAGAATAAGAAATGAAAGGTGAAAGCGAAACAAAAGCTAAGTATGTAAAAAAAAAAAATTTTCTATTAACGGTTTTTATTATTTGTTCACTTTTGTTTTTGAAATTATGACATGCTCACACCGTTGCTACACATTGCAACACATTGACATCTTACCGGATGTCAGCCTTGTTCTCAACAACTTTTAAGAAAGAAAAAAAAAGAAAGAGAGAAATAAGAAATTACAGTTATTCGCCCATTCATAAAGGAGGAGAAGAAGAAGAGAGGAAAAAAAGGAGAGGAAAAGGAAATAAGAAGAGAAATTATAACCACACAAAAAAAAAAACATAAGCACGTCATTTCTGAAATAAGTCTCTGACGATAAAGCTCTCGCTTTTGAAATCGATTAGACATATAAACATCTTTTTGTCTTTATTTTTTACGCATTGTTTGCCTTCGAATTTTATTATTTTATAACATACTTAACAATGCTTCAAGGCAAATTACCAATTACTTTTACAGATATATATATATATATATATATATGTGTGTTGGTGTGTGTGTGTGGTGTGTGTGTGTGTGTTTGTGTGTGTTTATGTGTGTGTGCCTGCTCAACAGTGTCTGATTATCATTCCAGGTTTGGCTATGAATAAAAATAATAGCAACAAGCAAAATGTATGTTATTATAAATAAGACCCTTCTTCTTCTTCTTCTTCTCTTTCTTCTTCTTCCTTCTTTCTTCTTCTTCTTTTCTTTTAAGTCTCCCTCCTCCTCTCTCTTCCTCTCTTCTTCTTCTTCTTCTTCTTCTTCTTCTTCATATTCTTCTTTTTTCTTCTTCTTCTTTTCTTCTTCTTCTTCTTCTTCTTCTTCTTCTTCTTTTCTTCTTCTTTTCATTTTTTTTCTTCTTCTTCTTTTTCTCTTCTTCTTCTTCTTTTCTCTCTTCTTAGTTTCCCTTCTTCTTCTTCATTTTCTTCTTCATTAGTCTCCTCTTCTTGTTCTTCTTCTCTTCTTCTTCTCTTTTTTCTTCTTCTTCTTCTTCTTCTTTGTTAGTTTCCCCTTCTCTTTTCTTCTCTTCTTCTTCTTCATTAGTCTCTTCTTCTTCTTCTTCTTCTTCTTCTTCTTCTTCTTCGTTCGTATTTCTTCTTCTCGTACCCTCCCGCCCTTTACTCACGGTGGTTTGATTTTCCAAAACCAAAAATAAAACCATCGATCGGCATCGATAAGCTCGGATCGAATTTCAATCCAAAAATCGATCGTTCGATTTTTATTTCTTGATATTTATTCCTGGAAATAAACCGAAATGTGAAACAAATAATTCCTCATCCGGAATCATCACACTTCAGCCAAAATGTTCGGAGAAAGAAAAAAATAACAAAAGAAAGAAAAACGAAAAATAAATAAATAAACAAACAAACAAAAAAATAACAAAATCTCTGCATTTCTTGCTTTGATTGGATCAACTACTTTCCAGCTTTGATTCTCCCCGCCCTCAGGTCAGGTCTAAGTTGATAACAATGTTGATATCCACTGAAGGAAAACAAAAAAGCAGTCAAGCGGTATTTCCATCTTAAACAAGTTTCACAACGACATTTTTTTCTTTTGGATTGTTTTCTTTTTTTTTCTTTTTTTCTTTCTTTTTAATTGTTGTGTTGTTGCTGTTCTTCTTCTTCTTCTTCTTCTTCTTTCTTCTTCTTCTTCTTCTTCTTCTTCTTCTTCTTTCTTCTTCTTCTTTCTTTCTTTCTTTCTTTCTTCTTCTTTTTGTTTATCCATCTACGGTTTATTCTTTTCTTCTTTCTTTCTTTCTTTCTTTCTTTCTTTCTTTTTCTTTCTTTTTCTTTTCTTCTTTGTTGTTGTTGTTGTTGTTGTTGTGTAGTAGGTTGCTGCTGTTGCTGTGTGCTTCTTCTTCCTTCTTCTTCTCTTCTTCTTCTTTCTTTTTTCTTTTCTTTCTTTTCTTTCTCCAACTTCATCTTTAATCATTGTTTTTTCCATTGTTTTTCTTCCTTCTTTCTTCCTTCAAAATCCACCCTTCCTTTCCTTCTCATCTTTTATTGATTCTCTTTTTACCCTCGGTCTTTCTTTCTTTCTTTCTTTCTTTCTTCTATTCACCCCTCTTCAATTCCTTCATTTTTTTCTTTCTTTCTTCATTTCTATCTCTCTTTCTTTCTTTCTTCCCAACTTCCTTCCTTTTCATTCCCTCGTTGGCATCCTTCCGTCTATGAGAGACGATGAAGTAGAATCCAACATTTTTTTATTTTATTTATTTATTTATTTATTTTAACTACGTGGCCTGTGCGGGTTCATATGGAGAGTGAGCTGTTGCCCAAGCATCTAATCTCCCTCTCACCACTATGCCGCTGTGATCCAAAACAAAGGTAAGGAACCAATGCAGTTTGGCAGCGGTAGTGTCGCAAGAGTTGCTGGGTAGCACTGGATTTTAGCAACACACCACCTGTGTCGGTCTTAACTTGAGTTAGATGGGTTGCTGATTAAGGCTAAGGAGCCTCTTCTAAATGTGACTTTGTAAGCTCCGTAAAATCACTGATTTAAATAGTTTGATTACTGTGTGTACCGTATAACCTAAGTACAATACATGTTTTTGTTTTATTCATTCTTGATAGATTAATCTCCATCTGATGGTGAAGTTTCATTACTCCCAGGTCCACTCTGACCCGAAATGGTAGTACCCATTAGAGTCCAATTATTACATAATCTATGCATAGATTATTGTCAACCCCCTGTATTTCTGAAGGGATGGCCCCTTTTCATATCACGGGCGGGACTTTCCATGGAATATTACAGAAAGCCCGCGAAATAGATGAAGTCACGTGGGACCTGGTTGGCTCTTGTTTCAGCTTGGACGTCAGGCAGATAAGGTCTTTCTGCCTTAGCTGAAGCTCACTGCTCACGCGCGTTATGTTAGTTACATGAAATGTTTAGTTAAGTAAATAAAAGCTTACATAAATAATATGGTTTTGTGGTTGATGAATATCTTGGCAACAAGACTGACCTAGAAGAAGAAATGAATCATAGACGACCAACCAACAAGAACAGAGACGTTAGAAGAGACGCTAGAAGAAGAACGTAAGATACCAAAGATGAGCAGAAGAAGAATAGAAGTAAAGAAGAGTATACAACACAATCTATGGATTAAATAGGCAATAAGTTGAAAAATGAGTTGAAAAATTAAGTATCCAACAAGACGTATTTGGCATAAAATAACCTAACAAGAGTTGACATGCCGTAAAATCCAAGAAGCCAACCAACCAAACCAACCAATCAAAAGATTGAATGATTATTCCAAATTGGTATACAAGACAAACTTGGCGATTTGGAGTACCCCTTCATCAACATTACTCCCAGGTCCACTCTGATCCGGCGTGGTTTTATCTGGCATGGTTCCATCTATGCATTTTGAATTTAAAAGATGTGTTAAAAATGATTTTAAAAAATTAACCATCCATCAAGAATGAATAGCTTATTTAAACTAGTAGGGCGGTTGGAGAGGCTCCCTCCGATCAATTAGCTGGTCAAGTCAAGCTCTAGCACCTATATGATTGTTTCAACCCTTTTTATCATATGTGCCAGAAGGCAGTGACTGAAGGTATTAATGTCCAAGGTATGATGTTAAACTATTCTGATGGTGAGGTTCCTGTTCTGGAAGCCTGTGGAATAGGAGTACCCTTTCATCACCATTACTCAATAGAGGCGCGTGGGCTAGTGGTTAGAGTCGTGGAAAATGGACTCGTCGATTCGAGTTCAATTCCTAGACGAAGCTGTTGGCATTTCACATAGCGTTAATACCCTTGGGAAAGGTATGAATCCATATATTTTCCCTCCAGCTATGGGCTAAATAGTAGGACCGACTAGGCCCTTCAGCCTTGGGTAGGTAACCAGTCTAGGAGAGGGATGACTCTGAATTCAAAATTCCTGAGGTCAGTCGTTAATTGGGTTTGTGGCAACCCTTGATGCACCAATTCTTTCCTATCGACTGTGCCAAAAAGTGTGGATGTTCCAACACAGGCCTTCACCACTATAAACAAATCACTGTGCTGGTTGTTCATTGTATGAACACTCATACGTCGATCGACGGGAGAGTCCATCACTCAATGGGTTGAATAAAATGGGAAAAAACGTCTTCGGCATAAAATAACCCAACAAAGGTTGACATGCCGAAAAGCCAACCAACCAACCAATCATATCAGCTGAAATGTTAGAGTTGGATAAGGGGTTGGTGGGTTCAAGCCTTTTAAAAATTGATTCAGCAACATTTTTGAACAGTTTAACCATTGCATTGTCTATGTCATCCCCCCACCCCACTTTGGCCACGAGCACCAGCAGCACCTCCCCCCATTTTCGACCCTGAGACACGGAATTATTTTTGGATTCTTCACCGGAAAAAACTTCCACAAGAATAGAACGACTAAAGCTGGGCAAAAAAATCATTTGGCAGACGCGTCAGTCGAGGCGACTACGGTAGTGTGATGGTTAATGGGTCAGTGTCGGAGGGAAATAGATTGTAATCTCATAGGGGCGAAGGAGAAAGAAGAAGAAGAAGAAGAAGAAGAATGGAAGAAGAAGAAAAATGATGAGAGAAGAAGAAGAAGCAGGGAGAGAGAGAGAGAGGAAGGAGAAGGAGGAAGAAGAAGAAGATAGAAGAAGAAGAAGAGAGAGAAGAAGAGGAAGAAGAAGAAGAAGGAAGGGATGGAAGAAAAGAAAATGATGAAGAGAAGAAGAAGAAGAAGGGAGGAGAGAGAGGAGGAGAAGAAGAAGAGAAGGGAAGAGAGAGAGAGGAGGCAGGAGGAGGAGGAGGGGGAGGAAGAAGAAGATCTTATTATAATGGAGATTATGTAACTGTAGTAACTTCCTTAGTTAAGTTCTCAACGATAATGAAAGAGTCATTATAGGGGTGTATTTCCCCTAATATATTTTAGAAAAAAACTATTCCGGCCAGATTTCTATCTAAAGTTATCTAGTTATGGAAATTTTCGTGAAAATCGGACCATTAATTGATTTTTCATAGAATTTTAAAAAAGCCTCTAGTCATAACTTGTTTTTTACTACGTTAAATTTCAATTGGTTTAATGGTGCAAAAATGTAAACCATTGTTTTTCATTCATAATTTTCATTATTTTCGTCTGCTGAATTTTAAAAAAAAATCATCAGGAGTTTGTTTAATGTTTCTTCTTTCGAATGAACAAAAAAATTTCAAGATAATATTAATATTTATGCAAATTTCCTTGTGTTAAATATAGGGGGGGGGGAATTTCATAGGGAAAATTGGTGGTAGTTTGCGAGCTTCACCTCTTTTCACTTTATGGCAATAAATTTTGTTTTGTCTTAAAACGAGAAAAAGAAAATAATATCAACTGTGGAGATTTGTTGTGTTGGTTGCTGGGGTAAGAGCAATGGACTGGCGGTCGACAATTTCACCGATTAGGCACGACGCGACAATGGAACAGTGTGGATTGGATTGGGGGAGGGGACAGGGAAGAAAGAATGGGAAGAAAAGGTAAGATATAAGGAAGGTGTTAAAGAAAGAAAGAAAGAAAGAAAGAAAAAGAGACAGAAAGAAGGAAAGAAAGACAGAAAGAAAGATATAACGAATGCAGTAAAAAGGAAAGAAAGAAAGAAAGAGCGACAAAAAGAAAGGAAGGAAGGAAAGAAGAATGAAAAAGAAGAAAATTCAACCTTCATCAGAGTAAATCCTTATTTGAAAATGATGAAGGTTGATATTTCTTTGTGTGCGGAACATTTCTACATTTTTTTCTATTATTATTATTTCATTTCATTTGGTTATTTAAAAATAATAATAGTTTGAGTAATGTACACATCGATAAACTCCTAACCGAAACACGTGTAAGTAAAATTGATTAAAATATCCTATATTATCCATTCTATACTTTCTTTCCTTTATTCATTTTTTCAACATGCCGTCGGATTCACTTCCAGTTTCATTTTTACACACACACACACACACACACACACACACACACACACACACACACACACACACACACACACATACACATATATATATATATATATATATATATTTCCCATGTTTTTAAGTATAATTTGAAAATGTATTTGGGCAATGCTGAACTATTCTAACCTGTTTATTCCACACTTGTTTATCAGAATTGAAATTTATCACCTCACCCCCCTCCCAGTAGACGTTAGAACAACCGAAAATTGTCTAAATCAGAAATAATTGCCCTTTTGTTTATTACACTGTCAATTTCAACAAACAGACAATAGCTGTCCCATTCAGTACGTCGTCCGGGTTGATCCCCTGACGCAATGTGAACATAATTCATAAAATTGCACCGATTTTTGATTTTGCACAGGAAAATTCAACTGCCCTACAATTGTAGAAGTCTGTGGAACTTAAATTATCAATATCGTCTCTGTCAACAATTTTTGACCGTACTCTTTAGGTACCACCAATTTTCCCTTTAACATTTACCCCCCTCCCCTATATTTACCACAATGAAACTTGCATTAAGGTTAATATTGAACATTTTTTGTCAATTCAAAAGAAAAAACATTAAACAAACTCTTGATGATTTAAAGAAGAATTCAGCTTACGAAAATAATGAAAATTATGATTGTTTTGTTTTGTTTTACGGCATATCAATCTCAGTGGGTCATTTAATGCCGATAAAGTTTTGAAATAAATCAATTCATAATGGATAATACAATTTTTTTATAAATACATTTTTCTATTTAACCCATAGATGGGACCCTAACAGGTATTACCACTCCGGGTCAGAGAGACCAGGGAGCAATTGTGATGAAGGGGTGCTCCACATTCCCCAAACCTCCAAAACTGGAACCTCACCATCAGATAGAGTTTAACGTCATTCCCAGGACATGTAGATCCGCAGCCACCGCCTTCTAGCACCCATATGATAAAACGGGGTTGGGGCTTGCCATAAGGGCAATAGGGTTGGGAAAATCATATAAGTGCTAGGGCTTGATGTGACCAGCCGATTGATCAGACGACGCCCGTCTAGCCCAAGATAGGGCCAAAGTGGAGTATTGCATGTCATGAACTGCTCATCCACCTGGGCTCTTTCCTTAAGCATCACGGGTCGCCACCCACGGCCAACAGGTGGCCCCATTGGGGGAGTCTTACCCCTCTGCAGAGGTGCAGTCGGTGCATTCTAACGCCCCAGCCGACAGGGTGGGAAAATTATGAACGAAAAACAATGTTTACATTTTTGCACCGTTAAATCAATTGAAATTTAACATAGCCAAAAACAAGTTATGACTAAAGGCTTTTTTTAAAATTCTATGAAAAATCAATTAATGGTCTGATTTTCACGAAAATTTCCAGAATTGCTTAACTTTTGATGTAAATATGTCTTAAGTAGTTTTTTTTCTAAAATATATTAGGGGAAATATTTGTTTACGAGGTCTATTCCCCCCCCCCTTTTTATTTATGAAATATGAAAAAGGAACCGACAAAAAACGATTTTTACTTTTTTTCTTTAAAGTCTGAATAATTATATCAAAAGATTTTTATAAGTTTCAATGTCAGAGCTTTTTAATGAAAGAACCATAGATACAGAATTCTGCTAAAGAAATTGAACCCTGTTGTGAAAAAAAGGACTGTTTTACTTATTTTTCAAGATAACGGTGAGTAACTTTTTCCCAATCGGATAATTTGATCTTTGAATTAACTGTTTTTCTTTGTAGAAACACTTTATGTTCGTTATTTCTTTTTTGCGAGATTTAAAAAAATAAGTTAAAAAATATTTACGTTTCTTCCTTCACTATGTCCTAAACTGATCACGTGACGTATTTTGGTGATACCTCGTTTTCTTAAAAGAATCATTCAGATAACCGAAATAACTAAAATAAATAATGCTCAATTATCTTACATACACAAAGAGAAATTTCGTACAGGTGTTGACTATTAAAGTTAGACAATCCCAAAAATTTGAGCTTCTAATTCTAAAAATTGGCGGAGTTATGTCTCCAAATTTTGGTACAAATAATGGTCAATATATGTGAAATAATAATAGAAAAATTGTCTTAGATTCAGTGCCACATCGAGATATTGATCTTGCTATGAAAAAATGAAAAAATTCTCAATAACTTAAAATAGGTTAAATTTCAGACTTTTTTGGTAGCATTTTTGGATTTTCCGGGTAAAAATGCTTTTATAAAGCAAATTTTAGGAGTAGGAAAGCTCTAGAACTCATTTTACAGACAAGAATAGATTACAAAAAGCCACCATTTTTCGCGAAAACCACCAAATTTTGAGAAATAAAAATCGACATAACTCTGCCAATTTTTGGAATTAGAAGCCTACATTTTGTGGAATGTCTAACTTTAACACAGTCCCCACTTGTACAAAATTTCAGAAAAATTGAAGGGGGTGGGTGGAAATTTTACTTTTTTCTGGATGATGTGACATATATATATATACATTAGATATCAGCAGTTCTTGATTTTTGTGCAAAAATTATAAGAATTTGATTTATATTCGAAGATATTTAGAAATTAAGATATACATTAAAATAAACATTGAAATTCTACTCCAAAATGTTCTGCATTTATAAATCTCAAAATAAACAAATCAATACACAAAGGTTTCCCTCCTCACCCCGGCGATGCTGAGTAGCTGCTTCTAGTTATTAATTAATTCTTCATATATTATTTATGCTTTGAACTCACAATTTTGTTTATTACATTGTCAATTTCAACAAACAGGCAGTAGCTGTCCCATTCGGTACGTCGTCCGTGATGATCCCCTGACACACCGTGAACATAATTCATAAAATTGAATCGATTTTAGATTTCGCCCAAGAAAATTTATCACTTATATGAACCAGCCTACGTGCTAGAATATGTTGTGTTAGTATCTGTCAGGGTCGAATCTATTGGTCAAATAGAAACGTTTGAAGGTTATTACAGTTAAACATATTGTTATCAGCACCCTCAGGTATAGAACTGAAACATGGACCTTGTACTCTCACCAAGAGCGGCGGCTAAATAACTTCTACCATCGCTGCCTTAGACGTATACTGGGCATCAGCTGGAGGGACAGGGTCACTAACACAGCAGTTCTAGAGAGAGCTCAACTCCACAGCTTATACTCTCTACTGAGACAACGTCGTCTCCAATGGCTGGGCCATGTCCGTTGGATGGATGATGGACTAATCCCGAAATACATTCTTTATGCAGAGCTTTCGTCTGGTAAAAGACAGATTGGTCGCCCCCAACTGTGATTCAAGGATGTCTGCAGGAAGGATCTCAGGTGCTTTGGCATTGCCCCTTCCAGCTGGGAAAATTTAATTCAAAACCGCCCTCGGTGGCGGCAGGCTCTTCATAGAGGATTGTTCATGTCAGAAGTCACCCTGACGCAACACCATCAAGCTAAGAGGTCTAGAAGAAAGCATCGGCAATAAAGCACCGGTACATCAACATCTTCAGTGACAACTTTCAAATGCGACATCTGTGGTCGAGAATGTTTTTCAAACATCGGACTTCACAGTCATAGGAGGCGCTGTAACTTCAGGGGCACATAAAAACTTGATCATAGTCTTCCGAGACTGAAATGCCAATAATAATATGGGTGTAAATCTTATGCACCATGATTGATTTCCTTGTTCAATGGTTTAGATATCCGCGTTCCTCTCTTATCTTAAAAAAAAAGCGTCAGAGTATCCTTCTATGTCCTATCTGCTACGGCTGCCATCTTGTCTCTTGTTCTTCTAAGACTTCTAGATTCTGGGCTGCTCTTCTTGGGCTAGTCATTATTTTTATATTTAATAACTAACAAGACTTATAGTTTTTGCTTGATCAAGCTTTTATTTCTATTATTAGCCCATGATTATTCACCGCGAGAGAGATCGACCTTAGAGCACGTCTAAACTCTCTGACGGTTGGGTCGAATCTATATTCTAAAATCAACTATTCACACACCTATGTACCGGGGTCAGTTGGGGTCATCTAAAATGTCAATCATAACCCAATGTTTATGGAAAACTACCCACCTCTGACGAACTTTATTTAAAATTAACTTACAGGTACGGTCACAATTTATGATTCTTATAAATTCAGCTCTGGATAGAAAATTGAGATTCATATTCTCCCGTCTCTCCCGTCTCTCTCTCTCTCTCTCTCTCTCTCTCTCTCTCTCTCTCTCTCTCTCTCTCTCTCTCTCGAAACTGATATAAATAAGAGAAACTGTTAGACACATTAGGTTTAACTTTATATATATACTAGCAAAAGTACCCGGTCCATGATCGGACTAAAAAAATATTAGAGACACCAAAGAGTGAGTGAGGAGAAAACAGGAGTAATGAAGAAAATAAGAGGAAAATGATTTATCAAATTAAAAAAAAATCGGCGAGAATTTGTATAGAAGAATGTTTGTTTATTTTTGTTTATTTTAGTAATTATTTTTTCTTTTTGTTTACATCTAAGATATAATTTTTTAAAAATGCATTTCTAAACTTTATTAAAGTTTTAACGATAAACAAAGCTAAAAGTTAGTGTATTATAATATTCGTTTATTTAAAGAATTGTCTCTTTTTCTTTACAATTTTATTTTTTTAAGCGAAAAATAAAATGTATTTGTTTAATTCCTTCTATTTTTACCGTATTAAAATGTAACAATAAAATGAGACATATACAACCCTGTTTCCTGAGGGTTCATATATATACCCCCCTTCCTTTTTCTTTTGTCCCCCTCTGGTTCACCTCCATTCGTTCTTAAAGAATATTTCATATACAATCTGACTTTTATTCGTCGCCGGTGTTTATACTTGAAAAAGAACCGGTCGAAAAGGCCTTCGTATTCCCCACATTTTATATTTTAGTTTATAATAAAATATTACCATCTTACAACTGTATGATCTCCCTACATACATATGATTCATCCAATTTCAGTAATATATATATATATATATATATATATATATATATATTCTCACACTTTTTGTGAGTCGAAAGACCCTAATTCGTTGTTGGCCTGATTTATATATGTGTCTGACATCTTGTTGATGGGAATGAAACCAAAATAGTACGACACACAGACAGACAGATCGATAGATTGAAAAAATAAAAAAGTAAAGTCTATTCTTTCTGTCAATTTATTTGTCAATAATTCAACTCGGAGGAGGAGGAGGGGGTGGAGGATGAGGAGGAGTCCGAACTTTCTCTTTTCTTAAAAAATATTTTAGTCACGTGCTAGTTTGCGGTGCGTATAGCATCACGTGACCGAAGCTGTCCGATGGCTGGTAGTAATGTGGTAGAATTCGTTAA
>CM042177.1:132440-144625 GCA_023376005.1 Doryteuthis pealeii
TGACACTGAACCGACCGGATTTCAATTCCGGCTGTATGTAGCTTACAAATGTCTAGCCACACTGAAGGGATTTGATAAGTCGAAACACGTGTCTGTGGATATATATATATATATATATATATATATATTATATATATATATATAAAGGAATTTGGTATGTACGCATCGACGTATAACTCCAAAATGGGAGGTCACTCGGATTCGAAATCTTGCATACACATTAATATTCTTCTAACTAAGAAACAAGCTAAATTTGGTTATTGATTTTTACTGATTAAGAGATATGATTAATCAATTAAACAAAAATCAAATGATTTGCGATAATCGTGGCTTAGCTGCTGCTGCTAATATAAAAAAAAATCCGCTGGCTGCTGCCTGTATCAACAGTAAAATGGCGCCGCTGCTGGTAATTTGAAGTTGACAAATTTGTGCCCTACTCATTTCAGCTCAAAATTTCTCGCGTATCACCGGTCTAATATTAAAAATATTTATTAAATTAAGAATTAATTAAGAATAATTAGTAGGTTTTATTAAAAGTTAGTTACGCCAATATTTTTATTTAAATGAATAAAACAACAATTCACTTTGGGATTCAATTGAAAAACAAAATACTAAAGGAAAATTCCAACTAAGACTGGCACAAGGCCATTTATACAATGATAAATATTTTCGAGTGGTTCACCAATCAAAGAGAAGTAGGGGAGGGGGTTTCTACTCCTCCCTGATGTTTACGCTGTGAGGCTATTGGTCCGGCGTTTCTATTGGCTCACCAATCAGAGCCGTATGTTCAGGGGTCTGGACCCCATAAAAAAAGACACGAAGATGGAACAAAGAAGATCGAATGCTGGCTCCGTAGATACAACCCAGAGCCCTTGCCACCAATTTACCGCTGCTCTCCGCTACTTTGTCACTCAGTCCCGAACTTGACCTTTTAGCCATAAGAGTTTAGCTGTATATCGCCAGTATAACTTCCAAACTCTGGCTTTAACTTGTACATCTACACATCTTTGTTTATTGTTTGTTTATTGTTTGATTACTGAATGATTAATAAATATATTTTTGTATATAATCATTAATAAGCGTTCGTAGCTATGTTGTATAGCCGACTGCTACTGGACTTCAATGAACAACAGACATGTATATATAAAAATATGACCCGTCTTTATTTCTTGATGATGAATGATCTACTAAAGCGGTCGAAACTGATTTCTGTCAGCAATTATAAACATCATTTGTTTTTTCAAAAATGTTAAATTCATACTGTCGGATTAATTTCCATCTATTTTCATATCTGTCTAATGAAAAAACAAAATATCTGGATTTTTACACCTCTGAAGGCTATTATCTACAACACTACGGATTTATTAACACTACAAATGATTTGAAACTTTACATCTCTCTTCAATTATGCTGTGGACTTGTAAATTACTTTTTAATAGCTGGAATATATCATGAACAATTTTGATACTCATTATACACTTTTATATAATTTTACATCAAACTCTTTTGAGTTTTATTATGAACTATAATGCTTCTGATTTTTAAAAATAAAATTTATTTTATTTTTAAAACAGAACACGCATTTTTTTAAATTCCAGCATTGAATAATAGCGTTTTGTTTGTACCCTTTATTTTCTTCGGCTTGTGGGTGGTGAGGGGTGTAGAGCTTCACAATGAAAATGCCGGGTGGCTGGCGAAGAGCGCAGTGTTCACAATGAACTTCCGAGTGGTTGACGGTAGACGAAGTTATCTTCTCGGTTGCTGCTGGGGACTGACTTGTTGGATCGAATCCTCTGGTATTTATATCGATAAATACGCCTACGCATCTTTATCTTTTGATCTGGTCTTTACATCCGCTAAATATGCCAACGCATTTTTATCTTTTGATCTGATAACGGACATATATATTATCTTTCTTTTCACCGGAAGACTCTGCTTCCGTTTTCCTTTTTTTTCTTTTATCTATTTCTTCATCTCCCCCCCCTTTTTTTAGATATATATTTTTATCTTTCTCTTTGTCTCTTTGCCCGAAGCTTCCTCTTCCGGGCGATGATAATACAACAGTTATTGCGATTGTTGGCCCATTGACAGCATTGGTGAATTTGGTCATCGTCAGACACAACCCGAATTGGCATAGCGCAAAATCAGCTTTTCTTCAACCTTCCTGTGGGTCAAACCAAACAACGTGGGAACAGGAAGTCAGAAAGAGCAGGTTTATCATTCTAAAAGTGTCCCGCATCACAACATACAGTCATAAGACAACATTTGGTGTTCGCATGTTTCTTAATATGGGCATTTTTTGAAAATGCAGACGGGTTGGGTAAATACATACTATGAATAATGCGGGATTATCTCCCTTTCTGCCAAATAATTTATTCTAATAACCACTAGATGTTAGATTTTGCATTGCCTTTATGTGTGCAAACAAATAGGTAAAAAATTAATTTCATGTGTATCAATAAATTATAATTGGAACTTCACAATTAGATGAAGTTTAACCAAAGACACTAAGACCTTCTAGTACATAAGAACAATAAAGTTGGGACAATCATATCGGTGCCAGTGGATTGATCCAAGGGAGCCTCACCGACCACCCGTCTATCCCGAGCAAGGGCCAAAGTGGAATGCTGAATGCCATGGATTGCTCAGTCACTAGGATTCCGTCCTTAAGAATCACGAGTCGTCCACCAACGGTCATCAGGTGGCCGCAATAGGGGTAATTTTATCCATTTACAGAGGTACAGTCGGTGTATTCTACATCCCCAGTCGACAGGGCACATAAAAAGGGGTTCTTATATGTATGGTTAGTTTTAATTAATTCATTTTGAAAAATCTTTTTAACTCTGTTGTCCAAACTGAAAGTAACTGAGGTGGAATGAATTGTAGGGACCGTATTTATTTGGAGTGTGATGGGTTGAGTGTGTAGTTGATCCCCACAATTTAAATGTATGAGACTACGGAAATGTAGTTTCCGTGGAAAACAAAAGAAGAAGATAAAATTTATACAATAAACAACTTTATATACATTAGTTTACAATTGGTATATTCAATTGTTCTTTTATCCGACTGTATGTGTCTGTACATAGTTGTGTGTGACAAGTGTGACATATATTGTTTATATTTGTGCGATTGGATATGTCAACGTTGTAGCAGTTTTGATAAAACAATGTATGTGATTGAAACTTGTGTCATATTGAGTAAGAGACAGAGAAAATATGAAACGAAAAAATAGACGGACCTGTTGAGTCGTATCTTATGTTTTCGGACAGCGTCTTCTCCCCATTGTGTCGAGTTGGGAAGAGCGTCCGTTCCCACTGTCAAGTTAGGAGCATCAGCTAACAACCCCGCCGAGTTGGGAAGAGAATAAGCTCCCCACTGAAGTTTTTCAGCTCTATGGGTCTTTTTATAATTTTCTTTTGTCATTGTCTACGTGATCATTAAATTAAATTTAATATTGGAATTTTCAAATATCAGCTGTTTTCTAATGATGTAAATATCGGATGATTTTGTAACATTCCAATGGCGTACATATTTTCAATGGAATTTAAACCATTGTTTCTATTGTTGCTAAAATATTTCTAAATTTAACTTATATAATTATAAAACTAATTTTTTAAGAAAACTTAATTATTTTAATTTACTAAATTCCACATGCCGTAAAAATATAGGGACCAATTCCTATAAACTTCATATGTATTAATAAACTAGTGGTTGACATATTTTACCGTACCCGGAGTATAGTACAACAATCGCCTGCTGATGGCGAAAATGGGGTTTTAAATATACGTTGCAATATGTGGTTTTATATGGTTTCGTTTTGCAAAACAATACCCCCCCCCCCTCACAAAGCAATGAATCTTGAAAGTGGGTTTTTCACTTACCTGGGATTCGCTCATAGTAATCTGCGTTGGCAAACACCTGAACGCCTTTGACACTTTCTGGCGTCGCCTCCGTCAGCCAGCAGTTTTTCAACTTTCGTTCGTAGTCGAAACCCCTGCAGTTAAACCTGGTTTCTAGGATGCAGCGACGTGCGCACTCTTCGACGCTGACACCTGGAATCTTCAGATTGTGCTGTAACGTAACCACGTGGTTGGGCAGACGATGGAACAGCTTTTCGTAGGCAGCTGAAGGAAAAGAAAAAAAAGAAATGGTTACATTTTGGATACAGTTGACAGACCAGATAACGATAAACATTTTTATCATACTTTATTCTCTACGGCCTACAATTTAAAATACGTTTAATTTTTCATATATATATATATATATATATATATATATATATTTGTCGGCAAAAAGCCATATCCAAACACACCGTGTTTACAACTTATCATATATATATATATATATATATATATATATATATATATATATATATATATATATATACGGAGTCACATTAGAAGTATCTTCAGATTATGCTGTAACGTAACCACGTGGTTGGGCAGACGATGGAACAGCTTTTTTTTAGGCAGCAGAAGGTAATAAAAAAGAAGGAAAAGAAATGGTTACAGTTTGGATACAGTTGACAGCTCAGATAACTCTATGAACATTTTTGTCATACTTTATTCTCTACGAATGAAAATATGTTATTTTATTCACATTAATTAAATCTTCAATTGAACTATATATATATATATATATATATATATATATATATATATATATAGAGAGAATATAAGAAAGAAATATTATTATTATTATTATTATTATTATTATTATTATTATTATTATTATTATGTCCCATTTCAATAATAACGCAGAAGAAGAGCAAATGTAGAATATGTGATGAGAGTTATGAAATGTTTAATCACATAATAAGTGAATAATAAATACAAGGCTAGTTCCGATTCACTGGGTAAGGTTATCAACTGTTAATTGTGCAAGAGAATGAAATCTTACCATTTTACCAAATGTTATATGCACAAAACAGAATCCGTCCCAGAAAATGAGACTCATAAAACTATCTGGGATTTGAAAATATAAACTTATCATTGAATTCAGGCCGAAACACAGTACCTAGTATCAATTTAAAAAAAAAATTATCATCTCGAAGTTGTTGCCACTCCACCGGACCACATAGTGAAAATAAAAGAAATCAAAAAGAAATATTTGGATCTTTGGAGAGAGCGGAAAAACCTGTCAAAAATGAGAATGAGGGTGATATCAAATGTAGTTGGTTCTCTTGTAACAGTTTTGAAAGGCCTCGAAAAAAGACTGAGTATAATTTGAGATCAGTGGAAGAATCTAGACCACCCAAATCTTCTTAATTAATTAAATCTTCAATTGAACTATATATATATATATATATATATATATATATATATATATATATATATATATATAGGTATATGTAAAAACAAAATTTTTTTTGCGATGAAACAAAGAAAATACAGTGCTCAATCACAGTTTGTAAGAGCTAATATTTATTTAATTTACAATGTTTTCATAGATCAATGTTCAGCTGATAATGAACATTGATCTATGAAAACATTGTAATTAAAATATATATATATATATATATATAATATATATATATATATATATATATATATATATATATATAATATAAGAAAGTGTGACAGCCGTTGTATTATCTCCAATTATTGATGAGTCCATTTCTTACAACTCTAACCATTATACCACAGACATCCAACGATAAAAAATGAATCAATTTGTTTTTTTTTTTTTTTTTTTTTTTTCCTTTTTGCTTCCATACCAAAAAAAAAAAAGTAATTTTGTTTCAACAATTCATTCATGCACCAATAAACTTGACCGTAATGATTCGAAATTACTATTTGTCGTTTCTTGCTACGAGAGCCCATAAATGTCATTTTTTAAAAAGGTTTTTTTATACGTTTGCCTCCACTCATTTGTCGTGCTCGTAACATTTATAGCAAAGACTGGCCAAGATCATCATCATCATCATCATCATCATCATCATCATCATCATCATCATCGCACATTCTACACTTGCTATACTGATGCGTCCCATAAATTTTTCAGTGCTGTCGGCAGGGGGGCTTTAGAAAATTACCGACTGCACCTCTGCATATGGGGTAAGAACCCCTGCCCCCAAATGGAGCCACCTGTTGGCCGTGGGTAGCGACCAGTGATGCTTAAGGACGGAATCCAGGTGGATGAGCAGTCCATAACATGCAACATCCCACTTTGGCCCTTACTTAGGTTAGACGGGCGATCGAAGAGGCCCCCTCCGATCAATCGGCTGGTCACGTCAGGCCCTAGCACCTAGATTGCTCTTATGACAAGCCCCCAACCCTTTTTATCGGATGGGTGCTAGAAGGCGGTGGCGGAGGGTCTTCTTGTCCTGGGTATGAGGTAAGGTTCCAGTTCTGGAGGTCTAGGAAATCTGGAACACCCTTTCATCACCATTGTTCACAGGTCCACTCTGACCCGGAGTAGTAGTGCCTTTTAGGGTTTGACAAACTATTGCAAGGAATCTTTCGAAACTTTTTCGGCATTTAATAACCCACCGTGGTTGATATGTCGTAAAACAAAATCAAACCAAACCAAACCAAACCAAACCTATTGATTTTTGTGAATTTTGCTTTATTATTTTACCCCTTGGGAGTTCTACACACCAGCTTTTCATTGTCTCCTCAGATCACCAGGACTCTCCTGAGTATTCTTTCTATTGTCTGGACGGTCCCAATTCTTCTTCTGATTTCAAATTCCTCCAGTCTGTTTTCTAAAATTTTAGGACCCTTCCAAGTCCTCCTTTCACCCTCATATTCCACAGCTTTTTCAATTCTCTTGTAAGATCCAGGTATTTGTCAATCTTTTCGTTTTCCTTCATTTCCACCCTGTGGTCTGCTGGAACTGCAAAATCCTGATGTGATCTTGCTGGAATATAAGTGATTTTGTCTGCTTCTAATATTCCTATGTATTTGTAACTTTCATTTTCATCAAGTGATTTTATAGTGAATAATACAGATATAAACAGACTAAGATAGATAGTTAGTAACATAGGTAGATAGATATGAACATAGATGGATAGATAGATATGAACAGACAGATAGGAAATGAAGAGACTAAAATAGAGAGGCAAAAATAAGCATATTAATACAAACATTATTAGATGAAAATGTTTTGCGTCGTACTTTTTGACCCCATTTGGCCTCAACCCTGTTGGTGCACCGAATCTCCACATGCTCTCCTCAAAGCTCACCCCTTCTCTTCCCGTCCAAGAGTTTTGACTCAACCCAAACCCCTCAAAAATGCTAGACTAGTTGACCCAAAGTATAAAAAAAATATCATGGAGCCAAAAAAACAAAACAAAAAAAATCCCCCCCCCAAAAAAAAAAAAATCAAAATTAAAAAAATCAACAAAACAAAACAATCTGGTCAGAATTAGGGAACTGTATTATCATGCAAAAATATTTTTTTACATTGTGGTAAGTAAAAGAGAAAACAAAATAAGTTAATTAAATGATATGTGAACAGATTTTAAATTGGATTTTGAGACCAATGAAGTCAGTCTTTGAAATGGTATGTGTCAGGAGATGATTATCTGTATTATTTAGCAGTTGTATTCCGTCCATTAATTTTCTTTCACCCCGTTTTATTACAAGCATAGCACATTTTTCGATTCCGAATTCCATCCCTATATCTTGGCTATATATTCTAATAGTTTGTACTAGGATTTTTAATTCTTTTTCATTTTATGTCATCCATGTACATAAGGTGGTTTATCTTTTCTTGCGAGTTCGTGAATTTGTATCCCCCTGTACATTTTTAAGTATATGATTGAGTGGCATCATTGCTATAATAAACTATAGTGGTGATAACGAGTCTCCTTGGAAGATACCTCTTTGGATTTTTACTTCTGACAAGGATTGCCCACCGGCTTTTAATTGAACTCGCCAGTTTTCCATGGCTTTTTCAATGAAATTTATGATGTTGTTGGAAATTTTGTACATTTTTAGACATTCTAAAATTCAAGTATGTGGGACCATGTCATAGGCTTTTCTGTAATCGATCCAGGCCATAGCAATATTTTATTTATTTTAAAAAAATTATTTTTATTATTATTATTTTTTTAATTTTATTATTATTATTATTATTATTATTATTATTATTATTATTATTATTATTATTATTATTATTATCTCCTTTTGAGTTTTCACATCAGTATTCGCTGATGGTCTTTCACTGGAGTCTGAGTGACAGCTAGTCTCCTCAGGTCTCCAGGACTCTTCTGAGTATTCTGGCAGATTGCAGCAGTGCAGTATTCTGAATGGTTTCAATCCTTCCTCTGATATCCAAACTTTCCAAGCACTTTTCTAATCTTTTTGGGACTGTTCCAAGTGCACCAACTACAATTGGTATCACTTTCACTTTCATATTCCCCAACTTTTTCAGTTCTCTGGCAAGGTCCAGATATTTGTCTATTTTTTCATTTTCCTTTAACTTCACCCTGTGATCTGCTGGCACTGCAAAATCCACCAGTTGACAAGTTCTTTCTTTTTTGTTTATCAACACTAGGTCTGGTCTTCTTGCTGGGATGAGGTGATCCGTTTTTATCTCAAAGTCCCAGAGAATTTTGTGCGTTTCGTTCTCAAGAACAGATTCTGGTTTATGCATATACCATTTTGTTGTTTGGTCAAAATTTAATTTTTTGCATAATTCCCAGTGGATCACCTTCCCAACCCAGTCGTGTCTAGTTTTGTATTCTCGTTGTGCTAGTTTGCTACATTCACAGAGTATATGGTTAACGGTCTCATCTCTATTACCGCAAAGTCTACATTTACTATTTTGTTGGGTCTTATCAATTTTCGCTTTGATGTAGTTTGTCCTTATGGCATTATTTTGTGTAGCAATTATAAGTGATTGTTTCTCTTTTGAGGTTTCCCTTTCTTAACCATGTCCAAGTCTTTTCATGTGCAACCTCTTCTATTTGTCGTTTGAAGCGTCCGTTTAATTGTTTTTCTTCCCATTTTTGTTTTCTAGTCTTTGTCGTTTTTCTGTTTGTCCATCTGCCGTTTCTACTATTGTTGGCCGCCATAAGTAGTTTGTCTTTGCTCTTCCTTGTGTAATCTTCAAGTTGTTGGATTGTGGTTTCTATGCATTCTCTATGTTGGCAAGACCTCTTCCCCCTTCCTTTCTTGACACATACAATCGATCTCTATCATCTCTAGGGTGGAGAGCCTTGTTATTATTATTATTATTATTATTATTATTATTATTATTATTATTATTTTCACTCTTTTGAGTTTTTCACATCAGCGACATGGTATTTCACTGGAGTCTGAGTGCCAACAAGTCTCCTCGGGTCTCCAGGACTCTTCTGAGTATTCTAACCGACTGCAGCAATGCTGTTGTCTGGATGGTCTCAATTCTTCCTCTTATTTCTAGATACAATCTTCTTTTTTCCGAGTTTTTTTTAACGTTCCAAGTGCACCAACTACAATTGGTATTACTTTCCCCCTCATATTCCATAACTCTTTCAATTCTCTGGTAAGGTTCAAGTATTTTTCTATCTTTTCGTTTTCCTTCAATTTCATCCTGTAATCTGCTGGAACCGCATTATTATTATTATTATTATTATTATTATTATTATTATTATTATAACAACGATATTCTTTTCATCAAAACCGTTTTTGAAGGGAGACATCCAAGAATTGTGCTCCCTAACAAGTAACTGTTGCTAATCTTTTGAGCCAGAGAAATAATTCCTAGCCCACCCCATGCAACCCATAACCATAATTATGCCAGACGTTTGTCCCCCCCCCCCCCGCAATTCCTCAGTGGGGGATTTAAAGCTTAACCATTCCGACCACAATGTTCCTTTTCACACCGCATTTTTTACGGGTATTCATACAAGGCGCAAAAAGACGATTATTTTCAACCCCCCTCACCCCCTCAACCCCCCCTAGAAAGAACTCCTTTTATGGTTTCTTGTCGACAATTCCATCAAAGGCACTTAGCCAGTTTGTGTTTGTGATAAAGAAGACCCATTTAGTTGTTGTTTTGTTTGTTTCCGTAAGTGGAGTAATATTTCTCTCTGTCTTTATTTCTCATTTCTTTTTTTCCTTCTTTCTTTTTTCTTTCTTTCTTTCTTTCTTTCTTTGTCTTTCTTTCTTTCTTTCTTTCTTTCTTTTGGTATTTTCTTTCTTCTTTCTTTCTTTATCTTTCTTTCTTTCTTTAATTCTTTCTTTTTACTTTCTTACTTTCTCTTTTTCTTTAATCATTTTCTTTCTTTTGTATCTTTCTTTCTTTCTTTCTTTCTTTCTTTCTTTCTTTTTTTTCTTTTCTTTCTTTTTCTTTCTTTCTTTCTTTCTTTCTTTCTTTATCTTTCTTTCTTTCTTTCTTTTAATTCTTTCTTTCTTTTCTTTTTACTTTCTTTCTCTTTTTTTCTTTAATCATTTCTTTCTTCTTGTCTTTTTCATTCTTTCTTTCTTTTTGTATCTTTCTTTCTTTCTTTCTTTCTTTCTTCTTTCTTCTTTCTTTCTTTCTTTCTTTCTTTCTTTCTTTCTTTTGTATCTTTCTTTCTTTTTCTTTCTTTTTTTCTTCTTTCTTTCTTTCTTTCTTTCTTTCTTTCTTTCATTCTTTCTTTCTTCTTTTCATCACACCTTTTTGGCATTTAAAAATAATTTTTCTCATTCATTTCTTTCATTCATTTTTCTTTCTTTCTAGTAGCAACTTGTTTTCTTTATTTTTTTGTCGTTTATTTATTTATTTTTTTTCTTCACTTTCTCTGTCTCTTTTCATCCATTTTTTCTTCTTTTTTTTTATCTTCTTTTCCTTTTGTCTTTCTTTCTTTGATTACTTCTTCTTTTTTCTTTCCTTCTCTTTCTTTCTTTCTTCTTCTTTCTCTTTCCTTTTCTTTCTTTTTTTCTTTCTTCTTCTTTCTTTCCTTCCTTCTTTCTTTCTTTCTTTCTTTCTAGTAGAACTCTTTTCTTTCTTTCTTTCTTTTTTTCTTTTCTTTCCTTCCTTCTTTCTTTCTTTTCATTTTTTAGTAATTTCATTTGTTTGTTTCTTAATTCATTCTTATTATTATTAAATATATTCTCTCTCTCTCTCTCTCTCTCTCTCTCTCTCTCTCTCTCTCTCTCTCTCTCTCATCTCATCTCATCTCATTTTCTTTCTTTCTTCCCCTTTCTTAATATATTGCCATTCACGTTTCCTAAAATCCGGCCACCATAAAAGCCGCCTTTCAAAGCCAGTTTGTATTTGTATTCAAGAAGACCCATTTAGTTGTTGTTTTGTTTATTTCCATAAGACTCTCCACTGTTAGTGAAGTGTTATTTCCGTTTTACCCGGCCATTTTCTAATCTGACTCACAAATTTATCGATCCCCAATCGATTGGCCACAATAATAAAAAAGAAAAGAAAAGAGGAACCGCTGACATGATCCGAGTCTAATACAGCTAATCCGTAACTTTTATTGATTTTTCTTTCGATTGGCTTACCGCCCCCACCCACCCCTTCCCTATCGCCATTTTTTTTTTCACTGAAGATTTTGCCTCCATTACCGACAATCCGTGTTCCGAAGTGAAAAATCTTTTTTTCTTTTTCATAGAACGCGCCAAAATATATAATTTTCTTTTCACTTATTCATAAAGATTTTTAGATTGCATTCTTTCTTTCTTTCGTTTCTTCATTTCTTTCTTCTTTCTTGTCTTTCTTTCTTCATTGTTTCTTTCATTTCTTTCTTTATTTTCTTTCTTTCATAAAGAATTTTCTTGAAAATAACATTTATTTAGCAGCCATTAGAGCCAGGTACTTTGTATGCTATATTCTTTTTCAAACACAGATGTATTTGATATAAACATAATTCTTTGATAATCTTTCCTTTTAAAAAACTTGCAGGTCCACACCTGGAATCTTTTATGGTGCAACGGTTGAAATAAGATATAAATGGTAATAACTGAATAAAAACATAAAGAGAGAACATATTGGTATCTTTACACCCCACACGCTATATATATATATAATATATATATATATATTATTATTATTTATTATCATTATACTAAAAGCTGAAATTTTGAGCTTTTCATCCCTAAAGGCTTTTGCTGGTGACCTCGATCACATCGAAATTTGTCCTAAATATTCCTTAGTTGTTGAGATACTAAAAATTTGAAAAAACCACTTTCATTGTTCTAATAGTCTAATTTAGCAATTTAGTTAAATCTGACCCGTCTCTGAGCTTGACATTATACATA
>CM042177.1:144725-157225 GCA_023376005.1 Doryteuthis pealeii
TCTTCTCTTTCTCTCTCTTAATTCCTTTTTACTATTCTTTCTTTAAGTAACTCTCTTTCTCTCTTTCAACTCGCTCTCTCTTTTTCCTTACTACCTTATCTTTCTTTTTTCCCTCAGGCAAGGTATGTATGAGTCAACATTTTCTTTCTTTTTTCCTTTCCTCTCTATGTCAGCTGTCCATTTCATGTCTTTTAAACTATTCTTTTGCTTATGTGTCCAGAGGTTACGCTTTCTTTTTCATTTATAGTTCTCAAGAAATTTCTTAGGGTTGCTTTCTACATTCTTATTTTCTCTTTCACTTCCTCTTCTTATACTTACGTGTCTTGTGATCCAGTGTCATTGTAAATGAAAATAATTTCCATTACTTTTATTTCTCTTCATGTAACTTTCCCCCAAAACCGTCTTTTAGTCACGTCGCTACCTTTACATCTTCCTCTTCTTTCTCTAATAAATATATTTTACAAACACCTATCACTTTTTGTCACTAAAGGGTATGATCCTGTCGGTTAATAAAGAATTGTGCTATCTCCCAAAAAATAATACTGAACCCCCAGTTTTATGTCCGTTGTTTTTCTGTGCACTTAATATGCCTTTTTTCTTTTCTTCTTTCTTTCTCTTCTCTTCTCTCTCTCTCTCTCTCTTTCTCTCTTTCTTCTCCTTTCTCTTTCTTTTTTCTTTTTTCTTTTCCTCTTTCTCTTTCTCTTTCTTTTTCTCTCTTTCTCTTTTTATTTCTCTTTCTTTTTCTTTCTCTTTACAGATCTCCATTATAATAAGATTAACGAAATTAATAAAATTCGGCTTGTTATGACTCTGTCATAATTCATAATGCATAACTCCCTGAAAACATCTCCGCGGCTTTCAAATAAAAAAATGTTTCACTGCCCTGTCGGCTGGTGCGTTAGAATAATCCGACTGCACCTCTACAGAGGTATAAGACTCCCCCAGTAGCGACCCGTGATGCTTAAGGATAGAACCCAGGTGGTTGAATAGTCTATCACATGGTCCTTACTTGGGCTAGACGGTTGGTCGGAGAAGAACCCTCTGATCAATCGGCTGGTCTCGTCAAGCCCTAGCACCTATATGATTGCCCCAACCCTATTAATGTCTCCTATTCAATATATTAAATGCAAAAAACATGCTGTTACTACTTAAATTCTATTTTTTAATTATCTTCACAAATATATATAAAATCTTCATTATTTTTGCTCAAAATGCAAGATCTATTGATATTGAATGTGTATATATATTAACTTTGTCGTTAATTTTTTTTTTCGTAGTTTTAACCGGACATATTGATCGCAACGTCTTGTCAGGCGACTGCCACTCCTTCTTTCATTGTCCGTTTGTGGGCTCATTCATGACTTTTTAATCACGCCAAAGTCTTGCATATCTTAGGACATATCTAGCACACATAACGATCGGTGCTGACTGAATCGACAAGTGTTGTATACTCATCACTGTCCTCATGTTGGGGATCATGCTGGGAATCAGGGTGTGGCATTGGTAGAGACAATAATTGCAGTCGGGTACCTCTCATGTGATTTTATGTGATTGATCAAGTCCGGCCACACTCCTCACAGATCCATACATCACCAGAATTGGCCGGCAGATTTTCACGTTTTCGGCACGCTTTACTGAGTCCACCCTTGCAGCTTCAAACAGTTTTTCACCCCCTGTATATCGCAGCCCTCCATTACCTACGATCAGATATCATATTCTGTTATTTGTCAATAAAAAATATTTGATTTTAATGCTTTTTGTTTATATTTATCATTTTTAGATTTAACGTTAATATCACAAATAATTTTTTTTGCAAATTCTAAAATAAATTGCCACAATGTTTGTTAGGGGTTAGGGTTATAATTAAAAAAAAAAAACTCTAAAAATCGTCTGTTAACAAACAACCAGATGTTGACGGTGTAAATGAAAAAATGTACTTATGAATCAGCAAAGCAAAAGGGGTGCCTAAAGGTCATATGGTCCAAATTTTGCCCGCCTCTCTCTTTTAGGCTATTCTCATCCCTGCAAACAGATGCTTAACCTAATGGCTTAAGTTCAATTTAATGATTATTGCTTGAATAAATTATGTTGTACAAATGTTTCGATTTGTAAGTGTTTAAACTTTAGGGACTCCTAATTATTGACGGGAATACCAAAGCACACTAGACACTCCACACTATCACGAAACCGTTTTTTTTGGGGGAGGGGTTGTATTGTGGTCTTTTGCCAAAAAGGAGCTCACCATAAAAAAAACTGTTTTTGGTAGTCTAGAGTCATCAAGCCGAACAAGATGACACACCCAACGCATCTGATTCCTCATCACAATTGCAGCAATGCTAGTTGATTTGGCTTTGGTCAAGACAGCCGTATCTGGAACATGGCTTTTCCACTTCAGACTAAGGATATGTATAAGACAGTGCTGATGGAATCTTTCAATATGAGATTGATACAACGTCCAGGTTTCAGAAGCAGAGAGCAAGGAGGACAAAACACATGCTTGATACACAGACACTTTAGTTGCAAGAGTTACATCACCATCAGACCAGACTCTGTCTTCCAATTTACCAAACGACCCAGATGCCTGTTTGATTATCACATCAGAAAAACCGGACGTACACCAATACATACATTCATACATACAACTGTCCTTTATATATCTACTAGAATCGTTACTCGATGCCCTATTAAAATCCCAATGTAAAAAGGCTATACGCTGATCAAGGTGGGGCGTTAGAAAAAAGAAGTCCACGGACATTCTGGCAAAAAGAAATTGTTTCCAATTCAATATATTAAATGCAAAAAAGACAAATCCATTTAGTATTTTAATTATCTTCACGAATATGAGACAAATCTTCATTATTTTTGCACAAAATGAAAGATCTGGTGACAGTGAATATATATATATATATATATATATATATATATATATAGTGTGTGTGTGGAATTGTCACTGTTTCAGCTTTTACTGGAACGGTGTGCCAAAGTGCAGTATTATTGGGAGAGCTATTATATAATATAATAATAAATAAATATATAAAGGGTTTTTATATTTAATGACATAGAAACAGTCAACACCATTGGTTTCATGTATGCGTAACCGCAAACATTCGTTAGGCGACGTTGGGGTTTTAAGTCCAAATGTAAGGAAAATCGGAAAAAAAATCGAAAATTTCCAAAATTTTTGAAATTTTTTAGGATTTTCGATTTTTTTTCCGATTATACCTATGTCATTAAATATATAAAACCTTCATATATATATATATATATATATATATATATATATATATATATATATATATATATATATATATAAGTATTGGCATAAAAAGGTGCTCAATGCTAATAAAGCAGAGCAGATTTTTAAAATCAATAATTATGATATTATGGATGTTATAAACTCATATATATATATATATATATATATATATATATATATATATATATATATATATATATATATATATCTTCGTCGCTAATTGTTTTATATTCGTAGTTTTAACCGGACATCCACACCATACCTGATGATGGCAGCAAACCCGTGTGCGAGTATTGCCATTGCGTAAAAAAGCAAAAATAAAAATAAAAATGAGTTCAACGGTGAGCTGCGCGAATGTAGCTTTTTAGTCCAGCTACAGTGTTGCACATCTTCCCCCACTTACAACAAGTTATCACAGGGAGCACAGATTAGTTTATTGGTCCATTTCGTCGATACACAGTTTGGTGACTCATCAGGCCAGTTCAGCTCAGTCACGGCCTTTCGCACTCTTCACACAATAGACCAACATACATATACGTACAATTCCCCCTTTACACACACACATATATATATATATATATATATATATATATATATATATATATATATATATATATGCAGAGATTGCTCACAATAAAATAAAAATTGCCAATATACGAACGTAATAACAATAGTGGAATGTTCGTATAGAGATTAATGCAAAGAATTCGTCTTTTCTTCTTTGACAAGAACTAATTACGGATGATCATTTATGCGATGACGTGAGTGAGGAGGAGAGTAAGGTGAGTGGGAGAATTGGAGGGTAAGGTGTGCTGAAGAGGTGGAGAGTAAAATGTACTGGAGAGCAAAGATGATTTGTAATTTCAGTTTTTGTGCCGATGGTACACACACACACACACACACACACACACACACACACACATATATAATATATATATATATATATATATATATAAATATATATGAGAAGTAAATACACAAACGATGTGTTTTGATATGGCTTTTTTTTAGCCGACAATTTTCGGGAGAATATGTGCTTAATTGAAGTCGTACCTAATTTTGAAAGTTAATTAATTAATAATTAATTAATAATTAATTAATTAGGCGGGCATTCCTATTCAAATGTAAGGCTAAACAAATCGAGAAAAATCAATCTGTATGTACATTTCGGCCTATTAAGCCTCATCAGCAGAGCTATAGATAGGAAGACCGCCTTGTGCGTGATTCGAACCCTGTCTGTCAAGCTATATTATATATATATATATATATATATATATATATATATATATATATATACGTAGGTGTGTTACCGCGTTAGTTGGTATTAGGATGATTCAAATGTTAGAGAGTTCAGGTCCAATTTGAGATCTAGATGTTTATTTAATTTAAACAGAGCAATGTAATTAATTAAGAAAAAGGCTTCAAAATCGGCCATTATGCAGTTATGGATCCATTTCTACTCACAGGTATCTCAATTTACCCATGAGCTTCATCAGACCGTTAACTGATTGAAATAAGGGGGGGGGCACTTTTGGATACATTGAACTGGAGTATCTTATGAAATACATTAATTATCCAACTTATCCAACTACTAATTCAATGTAAGGAGTAATAGAAGTAGAAGAAGAAGAAGAAGAAGAAGGAAAAAGAAGAAAGAAGAAAGGAAGAAAGAAGAAGAAGAAGAAAGAAGAAGAAGAAGAAGAAGAAGAAGAAGAAGAGAAAAAGAAGAAGAAAGAAGAAAAGAAGAAGAAGAAGAAGAAGAAGAAGAAGAAGAAGAAGGTGAAAGAAGAAAAAAGAAGAAGGAAGAAGAAAAAGAAGAAGAAAGAAGAAAAAGAAGAAGAAGAAGAAAAAGAAGAAAAAAAAAGAAGAAGAGAAAAGAAGGAGAAGAAGAAGAAGAAAAAGAAGAAGAAGAAGAAGAAGAAGAAGAAAAAGAAGAAGAAGAACCAAAAGACGGTAAAGGTGGACAGCAATAAAGATTGTATATAAAAAATGGCGGCTTTGGTGGTGGGTGGGGTTGTTGAGTGTGATACGGTTGTGTGGGTGATATGTGGGTGCGGGGGGTGGTGGCGAGGGAAGTAAAAACGCCGGGGAGTCGCAAATCGAACGAACTGAAATATCTTTAGACCGACAGAAAATTTAATGTAATAAATGCAAGATGCTGATTGGCCGTAATTGAATTGATGTCGGTTTCGGCGTCGGGCCAGGGGCGGGGGGAGAGTAGAGGGTGCAGATGAGATTGGGTGGTGGATGCGTGGGGGGGGTCGTTAACTCGTTTACAAGTTTGAAAAGGAAGAAATAAAAAACAAACCTACAGATAAGATTAATAAAAAAATGAATTAAAAATAAAATAAAGTAAATAAAGAGTATCTCTCCACTCTATTTTTTAGCGTAGGGTATATATATATATATATATATATATATATATATATATATATATATATATATGAAAATAGATGGAAATTAATCCGACAGTATGAATCTAACATTTTGAGAAAACAAATGATGTTTATAAATTGTTGACAGAAATCTGTTTCGACCGTTTTCAATAGATCAGTCATCATCAAAGAGCAACATATGAGAGAAAGATGGATGAAACAACCGTTAGAAGAAAGGGTACAAACAAAACGCTATTATTCAATGCTGGAATTTTTTTAAAATGCGTGTTCTGTGTTAAAAATAAAATAAATTTTATTTTAAAAAATCAGAACTCAGGTGGTTGAGCAGTCCATGACTTGCAAGACTCCACTTTGGCCCTATCTTGGGCTAGACGGGCGGTCGGAGAGGCCCCCTCCGATCAATCGGCTGGTTACGTCAAGCCCTTGCACCTATATGATTGCCCCCAACCCTATTGCCCTTATGGCAAGCCACAACCTTTTTTTATCATTAGGGTGCTAGAAGGCAGTGGCTGTGGGTCTACATGTCCTGGGAATGACGTTAAACTCTATCTGATGGTGAGATTCCAGTTTTGGAGTTTTGGGGAATGTGGAACACCCCTTCATCATCATTGCTCTCTGGTTCACTCTGACCCAGAGTGGTAGTACCTGTTAGGGTCCCATCTATGGGTTAAATAGAAAAATATATTTATAAAAAAAATTGATTATCCATTAAGAATGACTTTATTTCAGTTTTAGCAGAATTAAGCACATGTTACTCGTTAGGTTCCAGATGGCATATTGTTGCTTTTAAGTCGTCGGCCATCTTACGCTTCCACATGCCCCCTTTAGATTTGAGGCGAATGACGTTATCGACAAAATAAAAAAATCTAGAGGTTTTTTGGGGGTGGTTGGGAGGGACTGGGGTCGTGACCTATCTGTTTCTCAACCCCAGTGCACAATGCAACGTAAGGTCGTTGTATCCAACAATGTCTGTGGCAAATCTCGAGGAAAACAAATTATTTCTGATAGTCAAACGACTACCCCCAATTATTATATCTTATGTATCGACCTAAGTTTTAAGTTTTTAAGGGCCAATACGGGGCCTTATAGCAGAAGCGCTTATCTGGTGGAATCCTTGATAAAGAGTCTGTCAACAATGTGAATCCTTTGATTCAGTTTTAGCAGAATTAAGCACATGTTACTCGTTAGGTTCCAGATGGCATATTGTTGCTTTTAAGTCGTCGGCCATCTTAATCTTATCATCATCATCTCCCTCCCCTCTACTGACACTCAGTGAAGTGCACCTAACACCTAGAGTTCAGGCAATTGTACCTCCGACTACGATTAGCGACAACCTCCCACCGCGTCCCTTTTTGACCTACCTAATAACCCTACCGCTGATCTGATTCGAACCATTTACTAAACCATGACCGTTATTTGAATCTCTCTGAGATTAACTAGCCAGAGATTAAGAGATTAAGTAACTCAGACTAAAGTCTGAGTTACTGACAATCGTATAAGTCCTTCGTGAATATTGGTAAAGATCCCGGCAATCCTATATGCGTGGTCAAATGGTTAGAGTCATAGGAAATGGACTCGTCTGACCCGAGTTCAATTCCTGGACGAAGCTGTTTGAATTTCACATAGCGCTAATACCCTTGGGAAAGGTATGAATCCAATTCTCTCTCCAGCTATGGGTAAATAGCAGGGTAGACTGGGCTCTTTAACCCTGGCTAAGTAACCGGTCTAGGAGAGGGAAAACTCTGAATTCAAACCTGCTAAACTCTGCTTAAGAAATTGACCTTGTGTCACATCCTGCTAGTGTGGAGGGGTTGGTAAATATATATATGCGTCTGTCGTCAAAGAGTGTATTTGATGTGTGACCATTATCGGTGGTTTAAGTATCTTATCAGGCCAGTAGTACTGCCAGTGATTGGTTAGAAGAGTCAATCACGTGATCTTGGCCAGTCTATATGTATAGGCGGGGATCTAGCACACACCTTATATACTAAAAAAACTCCAACACCAAGTTTATTATATTTTACCAAAGAGGATGTAGAATATTCCGAGGAATAATATGAGCTAATTTACATGTCTGTACGCCTTTTGGCGTTAATGCTAATAAGGTTTAAATAAGTTGTCATATTGTTGCTTTTAAGTCGTCGGCCATCTTTTAACATGGTCGGTGTACTCGCTAGTAAACAACATTTATACTTGGGAAAAAACAATATATTATTCCTGGATGTTTAGGCTTCCATAGGCTCCCTTTAGACTTGAGCCGGATGACGACAAAATAAAAAAATCTAGAGTTTTTTTTGCGTCTGGGATTGTAGCCTATATATATTTACCAACCCCTCCGCACGAGCAGGATGCGGCACAAGGTCAATTTCTTAAGCGGAGTTCAACAGGTTTGAATTCAGAGTTTTCCTTTTCTTAGACCAGTTGCTTAACCAAGGTTAAAGAGCCCAGTCTGCCCTACTATTTACCCATAGCTGGAGGGGGTAGGATTCATCCCTTTCCCAAGGGTATTAGCGCCAAGTGAAATGCAATTACCACCTCCAGGATTTGAACTCGGGGCGACGAATCCATTTCCCATGACTTTAACCATTACACCACGAACTTTCGAGGGATTGTAGCCTTTATGTTCTGCAGCCCCAGTGCACAATGCGATGTAAGATCGTTGTATTCAAAAATGTCTGTGGCAAATCTCGGGAAAGACAAGTTATTTTTGGCAAACGACCCCCAAACCCAAACGCCAATCAAAACACCAACCCAGCGCTTGAAGACTTTGTATCGTTTATTTTTTGGCGGGGGGGGGGGCATGGGAGACCAAAATAAATAAAACAATGATAACGACCTTGTTTTATATAATTTGTCTGAACCTAAATAGTTCCTTCCGACTCTGGCGAAGAAAAAAAAAACACCAAGTGCGGCTACATAGGATACGTCTCCTACTTACGGATACACACACATATATACTCATACACATACTCTCATACACACACACTCTTATACACACACATAAAAACCCATTCATATACACACATGCACTCTTACACACACATATACACACACATACGTACTCATACACACACAAGGTTGCACACAGACTCATACACACATACAAACCCACTCATACATACACACATATCTACACACACATGCAAACACATACATGCTCTCTTACACACTCAATAATACACATACGCACATACACAGACTCACACACTATTCCTCTGAATTTTTTAAATGAGGCTTGATAATATTATTTGTATTATTTGGACTATTGTCCTCATCTTCATTATTATCTGTACAACGTTTCGGCTGATGTGCTCTCCGGCCTTCTTAAGGTATTTTTTTTTATCGGACTCGGGAACTTTCTCGGGCTCGGGAACCTTCTTGTCGTAATCGGGAGCCATCATGGAACTTTGAGCCTACCCCTTTATTCAGTCCATGGGGATATCCTGTTCTCATTCCGCTAACCATAGCTGGGGTAGAGGCGTTAAGCTGTGTTAATTATTATTCTATGTTACTGCTGCCCCTGACCAGGATTGAACCGGTAGTCCAGAGATAATTGTCACTTAGAAGTGTCTTAACCTAACTTCTTTATCCATTAGGCCATGTGTCTAATTGGATAATTCTAATTGGTTTAGCTCAGTCGGTAGAGCGTTCGGCTAGGAATCACAAGGTTCTTAGTTCGATACCGGCCCTCGCCAACTCAGCGTATGAGTAGCATAGGGATCTGTGCAGTAAAGTGAGAAGCTGATGGTAGGTGTAGCGCTCCACCTCCGATGCTAAAATAATTTCCTTCGTCTAGCGCTCGTGAAAAGGGGATGGATTCCCTCGCTGTCTGGTTGATACCGACATTAGGCCGCCCCGACGACTTGACTTGACTTGATAAACTATAAATTTATAAACCTTATAAACTTTTAACTAATTCGGAAAGCTAAAAATCGACATAACTCCGCCAATTTTAGGAATTGAAAAGTCACATTTTGGGGATTGTCTAACTTTATCATAATCAAAACTTGGAAGCAATTTCCCATAACATAAATCACATAACCCAGTTCTATTGCAATCTTCACAAGATGCTCAAATATTTTGGCCTTGTAACTAAAAGTAATCTGAATCAAATAAAAACTAATGATTATAGTATACAATAAAAAACAGAGCCATTCTTGCATATATATATATATATATATATATATATATATATATATAATATATAAAAGGTGTGTCAAAAGTATCAAGATTGAAGCTGTATTTACCAAAATAGAAATGAACAATGAATGGAATGTTAATTTTTTTCAGAATACAAGGTGTGTCAAAAAGTACAAAAAATTCTTTTTGACACACCTTGTATGTACGTGTATACATATGTGTATGTATACACACACACACACAAGTAAAATTCTTGTTTGTTATCATAACCCAACAAAAACAGCACATCATAGCATAATCTTTATTAGAGCAATATATTTAAACATTTCAGAAGAACTGAAGAGGGTGGTGACATGGCCGGGATGATTTGACCTGGAATTGAAGAGGGTGGGTAACATGGCCCGGGGTGATGGAATTAACCCTTTTAACACATTTTTTAAAACACATAGAATAAACCCAATGGTTGACATGGCGTTGATCCAACCAACCAACCAACCAACCAACCAATCGAATAAAAACGAGAACAGACTCACTTATGACAGTTTGGGACTGCACCGCTGCCCGTTAATCTCGATATCAATAAATCGAACCCTTGATGAGCCATTTAAAAAACCGCATTGTCGCCCAAGGACCCCTGAGCTCCCCATCTCCCCCAGAAAATTGGCGGACCTTGCAAGTGCACAAGATTGGTCTAGTCAGTCACGTGAACAAACTAGGAAGTCTCTTTTTTACGCCTGACTTGGCATATATATATATATATATATATATATATATATATATGTATATATATTATTATAATGGAGATTGTTTGTTTTTCTGTCTGTAACCGAAACTATATTACTACTCAAGTCACAATTCCTTTTATTTACGTCAAATTCTCCATGAATTCTTTTAAACCTTCAGTTATTAATAAAAATTTTTTACATTATTGATACTGTTAATACGTACTAATAACATGCAATTGTATTTATATATAAAATATTTACAGTTTGAACGAAAGGCTAATTTGCATATTGATATTTAAAACTTTATTTTAATAAATATATTATTGATTTGTAATTGTTTGGTTTTATCTTAAGAAATATAAACAAAAATTCGTAGATAAATCTTAAAAGAAATTTATTTACAAGAAGAAATAACTGTAATATTATCCTTTGCTTCCTATTTTAACTAAATAGTTAAATTAGGAAAATTTACCAATGAAAGAGGGGAGTAATGGAAAATGATGGAATAGTTAGTTTCAAAGTTGTTTTATTTTTCGATTATACCCCCTCTGTTGCAGATCTTTTTATCTGTATTCTTAGTCAGTTTCATTAGCCTTTCTAATTTAATATGATATTTTATTATATCAAAACTTAAATACTTGCACCCGGAGGGTGCATATATTTGCTAGTTTATTTAATATACCAAACTTATTGGTAAATCCTCGCGGTGAGAAAAAACCTGAGAGAAAAAGATAGATAGATAGATATATAGATAGATAGATAGATAGATAGATAGAGAGAGAGAGAGAGAGAGAGAGAAAGAGTGTGTGAGAGAGAAAGAGAAAAAGAGAGAAAGAGAGGGGGAGAGAGAAAAAGAGAGAAAGAGAAATAGATAGATAGATAGAGACAGACAGACAGACAGACAGAATGAGAAAGAGAGAGTGAGAGAGCAAGAGAAAGAGATAGATATATAGAGAGAAAGAGTGAAAGAGAGGAAAAAGAAAGAGAGAGAGAGAGAGTGAGGGAGAGAGAAAGAGAGAAAGAGAAAGAGAGAGATAGACAGATAGAGAAAACGAGATACAGAGAGAAAGAGAGAAAGAGAGTGTGAGAGAGAGATAAGATAGATAGATAGATAGATAGAGAGACACACAGATATATATATATATATATATATATATATATATATATATAGAGAGAGAGAGAGAGATAGACAGAGAGAGAGAGAGAGACAGACAGACAGACAGACAGAGAGAGAGAGACAGAGAGAGAGAGAGAGAGAGAGAGAGAGAGAGAGAGAGAAGTTGATATGTCTGCGACAAGAATTTTCTCTGCCAAAAAGCCGAAAAAGAAAAGAAAAAAAAAAGAAAAATGAAAGAGAAAAAAATCCTAAACGTTTTTGGTTCTTTTCCAAAATTATTAAAGAATAAATGTTTATCTGGCATTTTACGATGGCCCAATTCCTTCAGACAAATTTCTAAGTCTCAAATATATATATATATATATATATATATATATATATATATATATACTTTGGTGTGGTACCAAGTTTCTTGGTACAAGGTGATTCGGGTCCTAATTCTCTACCAGTAGTTTGTTGTAGAATTCAGGTTCCGAATGAGAACTCAATGTTTAATTATTGTAAACAGAGCAAAGTTATTTGGAATAAAAAGGCCTTAAATACCATGGGTATCGTGGTTATGGACCATTTCCACTCGCGAGTATGCCCACGAACTTCTTCAGGCCACTGATATCTTTTATTTAGACAGACCACTGATATCTTTTATATTGCCTGTCTAAATAAAAGATATACGTGGTCTGAAGAAGCTCGTGGGCATACTCACGAGTGGAAATGGTCCATAACCACGATACCCATGGTATTTAAGGCCTTTTATTCCCATATATATATATATATATATATATATATATATATATATATATATATATATTTATATGGGAGAATATGTGCTTAATTGAAGTCGTACCTAATTTTTGAAAATTAATTAA
>CM042177.1:162225-169725 GCA_023376005.1 Doryteuthis pealeii
TTAAATTTTATTTTTGAGCACACATTAATTATTGTATATGCAAAAATTCACCTGAAATAAACAACAGATTCTATGTTAAAATGACATTTCAAAACCGAACACTTCAATCGGCCATTATTTTTGTAACAACCTAATAATTCAATTAGTAAAAAGTATGATACTTTTACTAGCAAAACCTGTGGATATGCTACAGTATGATAACTTAGTTCTTATATCGCTTGATATGTTTACTTACGAGCTATTGCTAAATAGTTCAATATGTAAAAGTATAATAATAATTATTAAACTCTCTTTCTATAATCCGCTATCATTTTCTGGTGCACTAAGAGAACACCAAATAACCTCAAAAATTTATTAAGCTCCAGCATCCGGTGCTAAACGGATACATACAAATACAGAACAAATAAGTACAACAATTAACAAGACAAACTCACACTAAAAGAGGAGGGTCAGTTTTGTATAGCCAACACAGCAAAGTCAGTCTAAATATCATTCAGCTTAATCTAATTTAATCATAATCTATTTTATGGCTATGAGCCAGTCCATCTGCTAGAGTGATGAAGGGGTGTTAGCTACTCTACAACATTGTGAAAATGTTTATTGAATACTAGAAGTGGCTACCCGGCGTCGCCTGGGTAGAGTGGGGATTTTTTTAAGTTGGTCACGCAGATCCATTATTACTTAAAACAAGTGAGATCCTCGCTGGTTGCCCCATAAAAATCCCCACGGAAATATATAAAAATATAGGAAAAAATTTCCATTCAATGATTTACAATTAAAAAAAGAAGAAGATATAAATGATGCAATTAATTCAATCAATCAATATCATATTTCAAAGAGAAAAAAAACATAAAAAAGAAAACATAAACAAAATAATATGCAAATGACTTTCCCTTCTGTTATTTTTCAAATTTGAATATTTAAATATCTTCCCAAATATATTTTTGCTCAAAAACCATGCCCTGATGATATTTAATGTGTACATATATTTACTTTGTTACTAATTGTTTTATTTTCGAAGTTTCCTCCGGACATAAAGATACAACAACTGCCCTTTATATATGTATAGATAGATAGATAATTTATATATGTATGTATATATGCTGATGAGACCAAAGGAAGTCGAAACAGCTGTCCAGTGCTCCGGATGTCGCAAATGGTGTTTTCCGAGTTGTCTGGTCGTGGTAATAGGATTCAAATTATCAATTATATATATATATATATATATATATATTATATATATATATATATATATATATATTAAACCAACCAACCAACCAACCAAGCTTTTCTATGGCGTGTAAATAATTTTGTGTGTAAAATTCGAAAGGTATCTCGATCTATCGTCCCTATCCCCATCCCCGTAGATGGTAGTCGAGGAATATGGTTGGTGGGTGAGGTGTGCAGGGATTGGGGGGTGGATTAGTTGTGGGATAGAAAAATACCTCATTAATATTCATCAACTTCCGGTGCTATAGTATGTTGGCTGATGGCCAAAAACCGTGATTGGTTCACGTGTGGTACGAGAGATGAAGAAGAAGAAGAAGAAGAAGAAGAAGAAGAAGAAGAAGAAGAAGAAGAAGAAGAAGAAGAAGAAGAAGAAGAAGAAGAAGAAGAAGAAGAAGAAGAAAAAAGAAGAAGAAGAAGAAGAAGAAGAAGAAGAAGAAGAAAAGAAGAAGAAGAAGAAGAAGAAGAAGAAATGCGATAGAAGAAGAAGAAGAAGAAGAAGAAGAAAGAAGAAGAAGAAAGAAGAAGAAGAAAGAAAAGAAGAAGAAGAAGAAGAAGAAGAAGAAGAAGAAGAAGAAGAAGAAGAGAAGAAGAAGAAGAAGAAGAAGAAGAAGAAGAAGAAGATCATCCATGTTTGTACGGGTGGCTGGTGAGTTGGGGGACGAGAGTTAGTGGATTGGCGAGATGCAGTTTACACGTAGGCAGATAGAATGGTCACGTGGAGGTTGAATGTAGAGGGCGCTCCAATCGACTCTGGTCCTAATCAATCATCAAGTCTTTTTAGGATTTCTCTCTTTCTTTTCTTTTTTCTTTCTTTCTTTCTTTTTTCTTTCTTTCTTTCTTTTCTCTCTTTCGTTCTTTCTTTCTTTTTCTTTCTTTCCTATTTCGCATTTTTTTCATTCTTTTAATTTTTAATTCTTTCTTTCCTTCAATTTAAAAGAATTATTTCTTTATCATTTTTTGTTATGTTTGTTTGTTTGTTTCTTTCCATTCGTCTTTCTTTCTTTTTGGCTTTCCTTCTTTCTAATTCTTTCTTTCTTTCCTTTTTTTATATTCATTCTTCTTTCTTTCATATTTTCTTTCTTTCTTTATTTTTCATTCTTTCTTTCATATTTTCTTTCTTTCCTTAAATTTTTTTTTCATTCATTGACTCATTAATATCTTTTTTCTTTTTTCTTTCTTTCTTTCTTTCTTTCTTTCTTTCTTTCTTTCTTTCTTAAATTCTTTATTTACGTCATTCTTTTTTCTTTTGTCTCTTTCTTTCATTCATTCATTAGTTCCCTCTTTCTTTCATATAATAATTATTTTTCTTTCTTGTATTCTTTGTTACATTTCTTCCTTCTTTCTTTCATTCTTTCTTTCTTTCGTTTTTACTTTACTATATTCTTTTTTCTTTCATTTTCTTTTTCTTTCATTATTTCTTTCATTCATGTTGCTTTCATTCATATTTTCTTTCTTTTTCATCTTTCTTTCTTTCTTTCTTTCATTTCTTCGTTTTTCTTTCATATTTTTCTTTCTTTTTCTGTTTTTCTTTCTTTCTTTTTTTTTTCAATCTTTTTTATTCCATTTTTTCTTTCTTTCTTTCTTTTTCTCTTTCTTTATTTCTTTCTCAGATTATTTCGTATTTTCATCCTTTTTTTCTTTCGTTCTTTGTTTCATTCTTTCTTTCTTTCTTTCTTTCTTTCTTTCTTCCTTCAGTATTTTTTCTTTCATTCATCAATTCATTCTTTCTTCCATATTTTTATTTAGATATCAAGGAGTTCTCTCTTGGACCAGACTTGCCTCTTCAGCTGACCAATATTCTTGCTAGTTCCAATAAAGAACACTGAGGAAGGTGCTGGACATGCTGTCACTTTATCTCCTCAGTGAAAGCTATCTGATGAGTTAAAACTTAACTAATTAGTATCCGTAGACATATATTTTCGAATATCGCACTAATGAGTTCGTGTTTTCTGTAATCAACTCAGAGACATTCGGACAATTTGTTTTGTAAAACTTATTAATGAAAATATAATTCCAGTGAGAAAAAATTAATTACACCACTAATGAAATAACGCAAAGGTAATAATAATAATAATAATAATAATATCCCAGCAAGAAGACCAGACGTAATGTTGATTGACAAAAACAAAAACAACTTGTCAACTGGTGGATTTTACAGTTCCAGCAGATCACAGAGTGAATATGAAGGAAAATGAAAAGATGGACAAATACCTGGACCTTGCCAGAGAACTGAAAAAGTTATGGAATATGAAAGTGAAAGTTATACAAATTGTAGTTGGTGCACTTGGAACAGTCCCAAAAGGATTAGAAAAGGGTTTGGAAAGTTTGGATATCAGAGGAAGGATTGAAACCATTCAGAACACTGCACTGCTGCAATCTGCCAGAATACTCAGAAGAGTCCTGGAGACCTGAGGAGACTTGCTGTCACTCAGACTCCAGTGAAAGACCATCAGCTAACACTGATGTGAAAACTCAAATAATAATAATAATAATAATATCCCAGCAAGAAGACCAGACGTAATGTTGATTAACAAAAACAAAAACAACTTGTCAACTGGTGGATTTTACAGTTCCAGCAGATCACAGAGTGAATATGAAGGAAAATGAAAAGATGGACAAATACGTGGACCTTGTCAGAGAACTGAAAAGCTATGGAATATGAAAGTCAAAGTAATATCAATTGTAGTTGGTGCACTTGGAGCAGTCCCAAAAGGATTAGAAAAGGGTCTGGAAAGTTTGGAAATCAGAGGAAGGGTTGAAACCATTCAGAACACTGCACTGTTGCAATCTGCCTGAATACTCAGAAGAGTCCTGGAGACCTGAGGAGACTTGCTGTCACTCAGACTCCAGTGAAAGACCATCAGCTAATGCTGATGTGAAAACTCAAAAGGAGTAAATGATAATAATGTCCCAGCAAGAAGGCCAGACCTAGTGTTGATTAACAAAAAAGAAAGAACTTGTCAAATGGTGGATTTTGCAGTTCCAGCAGATCACAGGGTGAAGATGAATGAAAATGAAAAGATGGACAAATAGAGAACTAAAAAAGCAATGGAATATGAAAGTCAAAGTGATACCAATTATAGTTGGTGCACTTGGAACAGTCCCAAAAAGCTTGAAAAAAAGGCTGGAAAATCTGGAAATCAGAGGAAGAATTCAGACCATCCAGACTACTGCATTGCTGCAATCGGATACAATACTCAGGAGACTCCCGGAGACCCGAGGAAACTTATTACCATCAGTTAACGTTTATGTGAAAATCTCAAAAGGAGTAATAATAATAATAATAATAATAATAATGATAATAATAATAATACACATCCGAATAGCAAGTGCAGAATGTGTGGAGACAGAGACGAAACGGTCAATCCTATAATAAGTGAATACACCAAACTAGCACAGAGAGAGTAAAAAACTAGACACGACTCTGTGGGAAAGGTGATCCACTGGGAACTGTGCGAGAAATTCAATTTTCACCATACAACTAAATGGTATATGAACAAATCTAAACCTGTCCTAGAGAACGAGACGCATAAAATTCTCTGGGACTTCGAGGTACAGACGGATCATCTAATCTCGGCCAGGAGACCGGACCTGGATTGACAAGAAAAAGAAACCTTGTCATCTCGTGAATTTTGTCGTCCCTGCCGACCAATGAAAAATGAAAGAAAGCGAAAAGATAGACAAATACTTAGACCTTGCCAGAGAACTGAGGAAACTTTGGAACATGAAGGTGAATGTCGTACCAATTGTGATCGGTGCCCTTGGAACGATCCCCAAAGCCCTGGAAAATAATTTAGGTGAATTCGAAATCAGATGAAGAATCGAGACCATCCAAACTACAACACTGTAGGGATCGGCTAGAATACTCAGAAGAGTCCTAGAGACCCGAGGAAACTTGCTGTCACTCAGTCTCCAGTGAACCACCAGCAAGTCCAGAATTGGACTAGCCAACAGAGTGTCCACAAACGTTGAAGACATGGAGTGATGTCATCGACGGACATCTAAACGCAGCTGGGGTAATCTTGAACTTTAAATGACTAAATTCCTACCATAAAATTGTACTTGCGCATTATTTGAAATGAACTTGTTATTCAAAAATATTTCATTATATTTTGGAGTTAAAACATGCATTAAAATAGAGTTAAAAAGCGTCGTGTTTTCTCCGTGTAAATCACGTTGAATCAAAGGTGGCTGCCATTGTTTACAAGCATCTTCTCGGAAAAAGAACAAAGGGACTTAACTTCCGAGAAGAAGCTTGTAAACAATGGAAACCATCCTTGATTCATTGTAATATTATATGTATTACGTTGAATATTGTCTTCAGTTTTCCTTGTTTTGTTGTTTTTAACATCGGGTTAAAACTACCTGTCGAAGCTTTTCAGTAAAATAAGAATAGGGAAGGGCATTTATCGATCTCTTTGTCCAGTGGGTAATATATTAGACAGGACTGGGATTTCTTGCATTGGCGAGAAAATTATGAACTTGAAACCCCTACCAATACATTATATAAGAATCCATTTATCGACATATCTTACTGTCTGGATCTGTTCACATTGTTTCCAGGCCCACACTTGACAGTCATGCACTTCCTGCTTGCAGCTCGGACTCCAGATGCAAACCGATTGACCAGGCAATATTTTACAATTGAAAACCCTACCAATACGTTAATAAACGCTTATTTATCGACATATTTTACTGCATCCTTTTAGATTTTTGTGCATCAGAGACACAGGACGCATACCTATTAGCATCTCTGAGATTCTGAGACTAATTTAGGAACTTGTGCTTTACAAGTTCAAACTGGGACTGAAGTGGAGCGTCACACCTACCATCAGCTCCTTACTGTAGTAGAAAGCGAAAGCATTTGTTGCATGAAAAGTGAAGGTACAGTTGATAGATAGATAGATAGATAGATAGATAGATAGATAGATAGATATCCTTAAACACTTGATCCTGCAGACTGATTATTACTTTTTGGTCGATGTCAAATTTTTTCTTCTAATTTCGTGTGTGGGGGGGGGCATATTTATGTGATTCTGTGAATGTTTATTAAATTTATGGAACACAACTTGCACATCAAATATTTATTCATTCTTTTAAAAAAAATGAATTAAAACATCTTGTTTGTTGGTTTCTTAGTTTTGTTTGAATTAACAAAAAATCGAAAGAAAAACTAAAAAGTAGAAAGAAAGAAAGAAAGAAAGAAAGAAAGAAAGAAAGAAAGATAGATAGAAAGAAAAATAGGAAGGAAAAATACTAAAAAGTTGAAATAAAGAAAGAAAGAGTAAAAAGTAGAAAGAAAGACTAGAATGAAAGAAAGATAACCAAAATGAAGAAAGAAAGACTATAAAGTAGAAAGAAAGAAAGAAAACTAGAAAGAAAGAAAGAAAGAAAGAAAGAAAGAAAACTAGAAAGAAAGAAAGAAAGAAAGAAAGAAAGAAAGAAAACTAGAAAAAAAGAAAGAAAGAAAGAAAGAAAGAAAGAAAGAAAACTAGAAAGAAAGAAAGAAAGAAATCAGATGGTTAAAGAAATTTCACTTGGGTTACAAGAACCACAATAGTAAGTAAAGTCGTTGGGGTGGCCTAAAAAGTCGGTATCAGCCAGACAACGAGGGAGTCTATCCCCTTTTCACTAGCGCTAGACCAAGGAGATTGTTTTTGTATCTGAGATGGAGCGCCACACCTACCATCAGTTCCTCACTTTACCGCACAGATCCCTGTGCTACTCACACGCTGAGTTGGCGATGGCCAGCATCGAACCAGGAACCTTTCGGATCCTAGGCGAGTGCTCTAATGACTGAGCTAAACTGCAGGCAAAATAAAACAAGATGAGCAAGGTCTAAATCCGGAATCCGAGACTGTGGTCCAAGCCACAGAAGCTTAACAGCAGCAGCAGCAGCAGCAGCAACGACAATAATAACAGCAACAACTTGCTTTAAAAAAATTGTTGATTTGTTCAATCGTATTTCTCAATCAAATTGATCAGGCAATATATTACACTTAAAAACTGAACTTGTGTTGCACACTTATCGTGTGAAATGCAAACAGCCTCATCCAGGTAATATATTACACGTTTCACTGTTCTTATTAAGCCTTGCATGAAACCGAATGAAAACGCAAGATCATCAAGCACAATTTTGTGTTTTGTAACCACAGAAATTTCCAATCAGTCAGAAATATCCTTTATATTGGATTCTTTTTATAATGGAGGCGCGTGATCTAATGGTTAGAGTCGTAGGAAATGTACTCGTCAACGCGAGTTCAATTCCTG
>CM042177.1:174725-184725 GCA_023376005.1 Doryteuthis pealeii
CAGTGCGCATGTCCAGTGGTGACGTCATCAACAAGCACACAACAAAATGGCCGTCTCGCTCGTTCGTTGGATGAACTGACAGATATATATGTTTCATTTATAATTCCATCTCCGGTGTTATGGGGAAAAGTCACACGAGACGTATATATATATATATATATATATATATATATATATATAATATGTGTGTGTGTGTGTGTGTGTGTGTGTTTAAGAAAGAGAGATAGAGGGGGAGGGAGAGAGAGAGACTTGAAGCTTGAAGACAGCCAGAGTGTTTGTGTGCGTGTCAGAGAGAGAGAGAGAGAGAGAGAGAGAGAGAGAGAGAGAGAGAGTTTGTTGTGTGTGTGTGTGTGTGTATAAGAGAGAGAATTGTCAGAGAGAGAGAGAGAGAGAGAGAGAGAGAGGGGGGGTGAGAGAGAACTTGGCGTTTGAAAGAGATACAGAGGGAAGTAGTGTGTTTGTGTGCGTGTCAGAGAGAGAGAGAGAGAGAGAAGAGAGAGGGGGGGAGTTGTGTATGTGTAAGAGGGCGTGTGTGTCTGTGAAATAGAGAGAGAGTGTGTGTGTGAGAGAGAGAAAGCAACGGACAGAATAGAGAGATAAAGATATAGATAGATAGAGAGAAAGAGAAAAAAAAAGACAGAGAGAGAAGAGAGAGAGAATGTGTGTGTGTACGTGCGTCTGTGTGTGTGTGTCAGAGAGTGATAAAGAGAGAGAGAGTGTGTGTTGTTTGTCTGTGAGAGAGACAGAAGATAGAGCATGAGAGAGAAAGAGAAAGAGAGAGAGAGAGAGAGAGAGAGAGAGAGAGAGAAAGTGGGATGAGCGATTATATGTGTGTGTATGTGAAATATATATATATATAGAGAGAGAGAGAGAATGTGTGTGTGTCAGATAAAGAAGGTAGTTATGTAGTTATTGTATATACTGACACACACACCACACACACACACACACACCAACACACATATATATATATATATATATATATATATACTAGCAATATATGCACCCTCCGGGTGCAAGTATTTAAGTTTTTAATGTAATGAAATATCGTATTAAATTACAAAGTCTAATAAGAAGGCAGATAAAAAGATATGTAACAGAGTGGGGTTAATAGAAAAAGAAATGAAACTTACTATTCCATCACTCCCGTCTTTCATTGCTGATTTTTACTTATTTAACTATTTAGTTAAATTAGGAAATAAAGAATAAAATGACAGTTTTTTTCTTGTTAATGGATTTAATTAAAGATTCATTGAAGAGATTTTTGCTTATATTCATTAAAATAAAACCAAACAATTAGAAATCAATAATACTAAGCACATATTTAATAAAATACATTTTTAATATCAATATGCAAATTAGCCTTCCCATTCACACTGTAAACCGCTAGTTTGTATATATAAATACAATTGCATGTTATTTGTATGTAGATGGAAAACACTAATAAAAAGGTGAAGCAATTTATTAATAATTGAGGTTTAAATATAAATAAAATCATAGAGAATGTGATGTAAATAACGAAGGGAATTGAGACTTGAGTAGTAATATAGTTTCGGTTACAGACAGAAAAACACACAATCTCCATTATAATAAGATAAGATATATATATTCCAATGTCTAATTTCTTCTGTCCTCAGTGTAAAGCCACACGAGACGCATTCGGGCGGCCATTTTCATTTTTTCGTCAACAGTACATTTCGAACACTTCTGGATAAAGGTCATTTATTTGGAGAGAGAGAGAGGAGAGGAGAGAGGAGAGAGAGAGAGAGAAAGACAGACAGACAGACAGTGTGCGTGTGCATATGTGTGTCAGAGAGAGAGAGAGAGAGAGAGAGGGGGGAGAGATAGTGTTTGTTTGTGTGAGAGAGAGGGAGTGTGTTTTAGAGAGAGCGAGAGAAGGCGAGAGAGGGGGTTGTGTGTGTGTGTTTGTGTGTGAAGGAGAAAAAGTGTGTGTATATGTGCGAGAGAAAGAGTGTGTGTCTGTCTCAGAGACAGAAAGAGAGCGTAGGTGTGTGTGACAGAGAGAGAGAGAGAGAGAGAGAGAGAGAGAGAGAGAGAGAGAGAGAGGCAGACAGACAGACAGATAGAAACAGAGAAACAGAGAGACAGAGCGATAAACAGTGAGTGTATTGGTGTGTGTGTGTGTGAGAGAGAGAGAGAGAGAGAGAGAGAGAGAGAGAGTCAAATTATCTAGTATCGAATTTCATTGTCTTCGTGCGTAGCACAATCTTCCGATCGACGTAAACATTTAAAAAGATCAAAAAACAAAACAAAACACGAATGTATTTTGTTTCATACATTCAGTAGATATGATCAGATTGATATATATATATATATATAAGAAATGAAATGTAAGTGATTGCGACAGTATGTAATTTAATAAAAATTTAATAAAAACTTCCATTGTCGAGTGATGTTTATTAAGCCGACGCTACAGCGTTTCGGTTTTTATCAAAACATCGTCGGGGCCATCGTCTGTGTAAAAAAAATAATTATTAGTAAATAGTCTGATTAATCAATTATTTTGATTTATTCATTACGATTAACCCTGATGCTCAGTACAGTGATCTATCCGCAAACCTCGGCACAAGGGCGTTCTGTTTGCATATTTTCTGCTATTAGTATTATTTGTATTATTCGGACTATTGTCCTCATCTTCATTGTTATCCGTATGATGTTTCGGCCGATGTGCTCTCCGACCTTTTTCAGGTATTTCTTGTCGGAATCGAGAACTATCTCGGATTCGCGAACCTTCTTGTCGTAATCGGGAGCCATCAAGTAACTTTGAACCTAACCCTTTATTCAGTCCACGGGGGTATCCAGTTCTCATTCCGCTAACCATAGCTGGGGGACAGGTGTTAAGCTGTGTTAATTATTATTCTATGTTACTGCTGCCCCTGACCAGGATTGAACCTGCAGTCTAGACATAACTGTCACTTAGAACTGTCTTAACCTAACTCCTTTATCCACTAGGCTATGTGGCCAATACAAATAATACTAATTATCAAGCCTCATCTAAAAAATTCAGAGAAAATTTTATTATTGAATTGTTGGAAACCTGTGTCACAAAAACATTTTGTTTTCCAATTGAGAATATTTAATTACATTAAAACTTAAATAGTTACGCCCGACGGAGGGTGTATATTCTTGCTAGTATGTATAAAAGAAAGTCACAAAAGATTTGGTTAAATCGAACTTAACGGACCTAAATTCCACCATCGTATGTCACCTCACCAAAAGAAAAAAAAATACCAAAAATCAGGGAATTAACCGAATTTAATGAAATTTTCAGTGTTGATATATTAATGAATAAAAGATAAAATGCACCAGTTATTTTATTCAAAAACTTTTACATTTTATCAGGTCAGTTAACTTTGAACCATGTATCTTTTAGAATCTGTGTGATGCCTCAAATATACGTGGTTCAGGGTAATAAAAAATCAGCTGTGTCGGAAGAACACACCATACACATACACACTTACAGACCAAGTTAACAGAAGCTAACAGATGAAGGTAATAAAAAATCAGACGAAAGAAATTAGCATGTTACGTAATCTGTGCCTGCATTTCCCTATGAATTCATCCGTTTTATTTACTAATTCACTCTTTTTTGGGAATCTAATTATCTCTAACTTTTCTTGTAAACACAAGAAGCATGGATTTCTAGGAGATATAGAAGAAAAATAAGCTTAAATCAGGCGTATATATATTTCATTAGTCACATATATTTGCTTAGTTCCCCTGAAGACGGTGTACTAAGAATACCGAAACCGTGGTAGGAAATAACTTTTCTACAACTATATATATATATATATATATATATATATATATATATATATAACATTATATTGTAAATATATTCAATGTTTCTAGTTTTTCATAAGATCCGTAAAACACGTGTACGTTACAGTGACAGCTACAGATTCTGGTTTATTGAAGACTGTTAGTTTTTCATCCAGGTGACAAAAACAAAAAAAAAAAAAAAAAAATAAAAGGCACAACAAAAAAGAAAACCGATGTCTTTACATGATTTGATTTATTAAGGTTTATTAAGCTAGCTTAGTCTGGTTCAAGGCTTTCTCAGCGAGGTTTATTGAATAGAAATATTGACTTGTAACGATACAATACTGCATGAATTATTCGTATTAAATAGGTAAAAAAAACCCAAAAAACAAAACAAAAATAAAAAAAAATTAAAAATAAAACAAACAAACGTTTTTAAAAGACTTGATTTCAATAGATTTATTAAGCTAGTTTAGTCTGGTTCAAGGCGTAGTCGGTGGGGTTTAGAATATGCTGATTGTATCACCTGCAGTTAGGGAAGAAACCCTATTGAGTGAATGAGAGGGAAACTGGCAAGAGAATCCTAAATCCCAAGTTCAAAAGGCGAGAATAAAATGTGACAGGGGAGCATCTCTATATGAGGCCGACATCGATGCCCTTGCAGAAGTCAGTTCAGCGATAAGGACCAATTGACAGAAGAGGGTGGGCTGGATACACATCCTCATGAAAAGACAGGCCGATGGTAGCTGTAAGAAGTTTGAGGTAAGGTGACTCGAGCCCTCCATCCTGAAGAAACACATGACACACCATGGAAACATTTCCCACATTGAAGTCTGACCTGTATTGCATGGCCTGTATGCCGAGGGTTTCATATGTGTGACAGGGTACATAAAAACAAGCTGGGTCCGTGGGCCATCTGCGTGCTCACAACTACTCACAAATACTTTTGAAATGGCCTTATTCTATGAAGAAGCGGCAAAAACAAAACGAAAATCTAAGAAAGTCCGGTTGGTGTCTGAAGTTGATTGTATAGTGGATAAGGAAACTTTGCAATACAATACAGTTACAGAGGAAAATGCTAACAAAAAGATTTTAAAAAGCAAGTTACCACAGCGTCACTTAACATTCACAAGAGTGATGGGGAGTTCAAGTGATTATATCAGCCACCGACTCACACTCAACAGAGTAAAACACAAAGAGGCTTATTCTGGATTTGAACTTGTCATAATTGATTTCTAATTATCATATTTTTATAACTTTCATTATTTTTTGTTAATCAATATAATACTGTGTTTCCCTGAAAATAAGACCTAACGTGTTTTTTCAGGATGATTTTAAAATAAGCCCTAGTTGAGAGCAGCAAACAGACGAAAGAAATAAGCATTTTTCACAATCCCATCATGCAACACAAACACTCAACGTCCCCTGAAAAATCCAAAATATATAGATAGCCTTCAAAACCGACCACCACAGAAAATATTTTGTTTTAGAATCGATTAACATAATTGAAAGGCGGACTTAGATTTCTACTTGGAAATGTTTCCAAATAAATCAGCAGTTTTAGATTATAAAATATATATATATATATATATATATATATATATATATATATATATATATATATATATATATATATATATATATATATTTAAAAAGTTGTTTTGGGATGAAACAAAGAAATCACAGTGCTCAACCACAAATTTGTAGAAGCTTTATTTATGTGTTGAATTTTTTAAATATAAAAGTTTTTCATAAGGAACTACCCAGGTTTCAGGTTATTTCACCATCGTCAGGCTGCTCAATCTCCTGGTGTTTATTTGAAGAGATTTTGTGTTGTTATGTTTATGGACCGCAAATTACCTAATTTTAATTACGTAATTTGCGGTCCATAAACATAACAACACAAAATCTCTTCAAATAAATACCAGGAGATTGAGCAGCCTGACGATAGTGAAATAACCTGAAACCTGGGTAGTTGCTTATGAAAAATTTTTATATTTAAAAAATTCAACATATATATATATATATATATATATATTATATATATATATATATATAAGATTTTTGGATGTTTGTTTATTTTAGAAGCATTGTTGAATAAAGTATATATTAATATTTATATTTTTGCTTGAAGGCAATTACAATGCGCATATCACATAAAATTCGATAATTATAGAAGATAATAATGACAAGTGAATTTCGCAAAGAATTATTCGGTATGTAGAACATCGTACAGACTGTTTCAACGGTTTCGATTTCTGTCGGAGGGAAATCGTTAGTATACATCGCTGATGAGACTTAATAAAATTGAAACAGTCTGTATGATGTTCTACACACCGAATAATTCTTTGCGAAATTCACTTGTCATTATTATCTTCTATAATTATCGAATTTTATGCGATATGCGCATTGTAATTGCCTTCAAGCAAAAATATAATATATAATATATATATATATATATATATATATATTCTTTGTTGGGGTACCAAATTTCTTGGTATAAAGGTGATTCTAAGCTCGTCCTATTCTCTAACAGTAGTTTGTTGGAGAGTTCAGGTCCCGTATGAGAGCTCAATACTTAATTTTAATTAACAGAGCAAATTTATTTGTGAATAAAACGGCCTTAAATACCAGGGGTATCGTGATTATGGACAATTTCCACTCGTGGGTATCTGGAAGAACCCTCCGCGCATGTGCGGTAAAAAAGACCCACTTCCGACCCCAAAGAGAATGTCTCGACCATTCAAACTTAAGCCTTATATGGGACAAGACACTACTACTGGCCAGAGAGAAAATTTCTTTCTTCTGTCTTTTTGTAAAAAAGAATTCTAACTTTTCTTTCCGAGTTTGTAATCTTTTTTTACCTTTTAGTGGGCTGTTAATTCTAATTATACGGATTCCATCTTTTTCAAACCTTAATTCATATAAATCAAAAAGCAAAAAGCAACTATAAATTTACTTACGTCGATAATGGTCGACCTGCTGTCCGGGCATTAAAACCGTTTCATAGTCTGTATGTGTATAATTGTGAAGTCGACAGTTGCGTCCAAAATTGTCATAATCAAATGATTTACATTCAAATGTCGTTTCTTGGACACAATGTCGGGCGCAGTCTTCTACCGTCGAGTTCGTCACCGTTTTGAGGGGGATCGTCGAAAGGTGTGCCTCTCGCATCCGGGTGAATAAACTGCGGTAGGGTCGAATGCTCTCTGGAAAGAAAAGAAAGAAAAAAAGAATATGGTCATAGAGTGGGAAAAAAAGAAGAACGAAAAGGAAAAGATAACAGCTATAAAAATTGTAGATAAGAGTGTGAACTTACTAGATATTATAGTGTGTACAGAAATAGCCTCACCATAAGGATCATCAGGGTTAACTCCCGTAGTTAGTTGTAATTAATGAACAATGCAATGGAATATTATTTTTTTCTTCAGAATACAAGGTGTGTCATAAAAGTATCGAGATAGAAGCTGTATTTACCAAGATAGAAAAAACAATGAATGGACGTTCATTTTTTTTTCAGAATACAAGGTGTGTCATAAAAGTGCCGAGTTTGAAACTGTATTTACCAAGATAAAAATGAACAATGAATGGAACGTTCATTTTTTTTCAGAATACAAGGTGTGTCATAAAAGTGCCGAGTTTGAAACTGTATTTACCAAGATAGAAATTAACAATGAATGGAACGTTCATTTTTTTTCAGAATACAAGGTGTGTCATAAAGTACAAAAAATCTCGATACTTTTTTGACACACCTTGTATATTGAAAAATATATTTTTTTAAGCCTCTTGTTTTTCCGACTCCTTCTGTGTTAGGCTTCGAACTTTTTGAATGACCCTTATAAACAAGGAGAAGGACAGATTTGATCAAGAGGACCTTAATAGAGACTTTTTGTGGGTTTTTTTTTTGGGGGGGGTCCAGGATATTCCGATATGTTTTACTACCATTTTCATTGTGTATTTTGAGAATATAATAATAGGTGTCTTCAATTTGTAGATAAGAGTGTAAACTTACTAGATATTATAGTGGGTACAGAAATAGCCTACTAGAGTTTCACCATAAGGATCATCAGGGTTAACTCCCGTAGTTAATTGTAATTAATCAATATATATAATGCATTGTGCTCTCCTATGACAATTATATCTTTTCATACAGAGCAATATTTACAAATCCATATAAAGGAAAAACTTTTTTAAAAACTGTGTGGATTCTGAGTGCCGTGTGGAAGACCTATCGTTTGCTGGCTTCATTTAAAAAGGAGCAAATCTGTTATAAGCCAAATGACAGTTTAAGTTTTTCCTTTATATGGAAATATATGAATATGAGAGAGAGAGAGAGAGAGAGAGAGAGAGAGAGAGAGAGAGAGAGAGAGAGAGATTGAAACAGATTAGTACTATCACCCCTCTCTATATCTTTCTCCTTCTTTCTTTCTTTCTTTTTTTCTTTCTTTCTAATTATATTTGTTCTGTGTGGCATGTACTTTTCTTCCCTTTCTTTCTTTTTAATAAAAATGGAATGGTCCATTATTTAGCTGAGGTGATGACACTTATAAGAATTCGGCCAATAATCAACACCAGATACTCAGGATTTACATTTTAGCATTTCATCTTCAACAATTTGGATAGTCTGATTTCTAACCAGAGAAAATTGCAAGATGACAAGATTTGCCCACCTTTGTGTTCACTACTCCCACCTGTTTTTGTTCTTTCGATGCAATTCCATATTTTTTGCATTTATGTTCAGCCAAATATTAAGAAATTGTCTCACCTTTACTTCTTCTTGGCTCATATAAAAGCTCTAGATATATGAGAGAGGGGGGAAGGGAGAGAAAGAGAGGGAGAGAGAGAGGGGGGAGGGAGAAAGAAGAGAGAGACAGACAGAGAGAGGGGGAGAGAGAAAGACAGAGAGAGAGAGAGAGAGAGAAGAGAGACAGACAGAGAGAGAGGGGAGGGAGAGACAGACAGAGAGAGAGAGAGAGAGAGAGAGAGAAAGAGAGAGAGAAAAAGAGAGAGAGACAAAGAGACAGAGACAAAGAGAGGGGGCAGAGAATGGGAGAGAGAGAGAGAGGGAGAGAGACAGACAGACAGAGAGAGAGAGAGAGAGAGAGAGAGAGAGAGAGAGAAAGAGAAAGACAGACAGACAGAGACAGAGAGAGAGAGAAAGAGAGAGAAGACAGACAGAGAGAGAGAGAGAGAGAGAGAGAGGGGAGAGAGAGAAGAGAGAGAGATAGACAGAGAGGCAGAGAGAGAGGGAGAGGGAGAGAGAGACTGATAGAGACAGACAGAGAGAGAGAGAAAGAGAGAGAGGGAGAGAGAGAGAGAGAAAAGCAATTCTTCCATATCCAATGCTTAATAAGAACAAATCAATTTTGTAAACTACCCACAGAGTGGACCAGGGAGTAATGGTAGTGAAGGGGGGGGGCTCCAGAACTGGAACCTCACCATCAGTTTAAAGTGCATTTCTTTTGTAAAAATCGAAGACAGTCATCAGCCAGGAGTTTGTGGGTGTAATAATTTGTTACAACTTAGTAAAGAGAAATCTTTCCCCGTTGCAAATAATTTGAAAACACCCACTTCTCTCTCCATCGGGACGCTGACCTGATGACGCAAGTGACCCATCAAAAATCGGGTTTCTTGCTTCAAGAAATATGGCCCAATCAAAGCAAACATATTATGGCGTGGGGAAATGTATTGATTGGTGTGATTGGTTATAATCCCCGAGGGTGATTGTGTGAAAAACGCGTTGAAGGTTCAGCGAGGGTTGGGGGACGGAAGGAGTGGTAGGGGCTATAAGAGCGTGAGTAACGAAGAACGTTTTTGGTTTTGATCGACGTTAAAGGTTCGATTAGTTCATGGCAAACAACACTTGGTCATAACGCTGTTAGTATCGAGGCGGTTTGGCACGGAGTTGGGCCCCAACAAAAATGGCGGCCTTCTTTGGCTCATTAATCGATGAAGCGGATAACGTGAACTGATTTCGATTTCCCGGAATAAAACAAATAATCGATCTTCATCATCGGAAAAAAGGGGACAATATGTCAGAGAAACGTTTCCTTAGTCGACTCAAATTTATAAACAGCTCAAGTGCAAATACTTTTCATTATTGGAATTAGAGGTGCTCACTTACGAATTCCTTCTTCATTTCTATTGTAAAATAAATCATTGTCCAATGTATTTTTATAGTAAAAATCATTGTCCAATGCATTTTTATAATAAAAAC
>CM042177.1:192225-199725 GCA_023376005.1 Doryteuthis pealeii
AGTAAATTCACCAACGCTCAATATACGAGCGATAAATTTACCGAGATGATTTTTTATATATATATATATATATATATATATATATGTATATAGTATTTTCGGGTCTCCGTATGCTTCTCTCAGTATATCTTATTATAATGGAGATTGTGTGTTTTTCTGTCTGTAACCGAAATTATATTCCTACTCAAGTCACATTCTCTTAGTTATTGACATCACATTCTCCATGATTTTATTTTATCTAAACCTCAATTATTAATAAAATTGTCTTACATTATTAATACTGTTAACTATGTCTACATACTGAAAACATGCAATTATATTATATATAACAACAAAATAGCGGTTTACAGTGTGAACGGGAAGGCTAATTGCATATTAATATTAAAAATCGAATTTAATAAATATGTGCTTAGTATTATTGATTTCTAACTGTTTGGTTTTATTTTAATGAATATAAGCAACAATCTCTTCAATGAATCTGAAATGAAATCCATTAACAAGCTAAAATAACTGTCATTTTATTCTTTACTTCCTCTTATAACTAAATACTTAAATTAGAAAAAATAACAATGAAAGACGAGAGTGATGAAAGAGTAAGTTTCAGTTGTTCTATTTTTTATTATACTCCCTCTGTTTCAAATCTTTTATTATACTCCCTCTGTTTCAAATCTTTTTATCTGTATTCTTATTTAGTTTCATTAGCCTTTCTAATTTAATACAATATTTTATTACATTAAAACTTAAATACTTGCACCCGGCGGAGGGTGCATATATTTGCTAGTACTGATAATAGAATTTATATAATTTAGGTCTTAAGAGTTTCTTGAATTAAAAGTTTAATTAGAATCAGAACTATGAAATTTATTAGTAGATAAATTCAAAACATTAATGTGTCGGCATTCATAATAACGCCCAACTTCAACATAAAAAAACATTATGTATATATATATATATATATATATATATATATATAATACTGAGAAAAAGAGGGCAGAGTACAAAGACCATGGGACCCAATATAAAATTGAAGGGGTAAAGATTGGAACAGCGCAAACCCTATATTAATGGATCCAAGAGATGTGGATTATGCTCTGCAGAGAAATTCCGGATCCTACAAGGTCTAAATTGAATGCTAAAACATCTAAATACGAAATCAGAAATATTTGAAGCTTGTCCACACAGAAAGAAATTTCTGTTAAAATCTTGGACTGAAAAAGTAACAACAGACGATCAACCACCTTAAAAGGAAAATCTTTCCGAACGTTATATTAACATCACGAACGAGGCTGTTTGCATTTCACATAGCACTAATTCATTTACAGTAAATTTACCGAAGCTCAATATACTGGCGATAAATTTACTGGGATGATTTTTATGTAGAATAGTTCGAATATATTTAGAAAAATTAAAGAATTTGTGAACCTTTGAATAAAAAGTATTTATGCAAGCATGTTAAAATTAGCTTTATTTAATATAGAAACCAAACTAACCCCCAGTGTACAGTCAATGGGAACAATGAGACTGCTACTTATTTGTCAATTTGTCAAGTCTTGGCTCGATAGAAGAGAGTGCCACATATTTGTGGTCTGTTTTAGTAAGTGGTGAGGACTTGCATTCAATAACTGCCCTTCTATTTGTAGATCAAGGTGGCAGTGCTGAAATTTACAAAAAAGGAAATTATGTTTCTATAAAACAATATAGACAAAAAAATGGTAGAAAAATCAGGCTCGCATATTTATGTTGATGGAAATGGGAGAATCATATTCAGAGCGATTTCAACCAGTTCAGGATATTTGGCTCTTCGTTTTATTCAGAAGCTCAACAAAAATGCTGTATTATTAAAGGTTATCTTCATGTTACCGTCAGCAGCAAGTTCCAGCAATTGGTCTTCCAATACATTTGAAAAGTTGTGCTGTGATATCCCTAAAGGATTTCTATAAAACAATGTTTGGTCTGTTTCAGTTGCACTAAATAGGTGTCCTCTTTGGAGAGACCAACGAGACAGTGCTGACATTTACATAAAAGGAAATTCGGTTTCTATAAAACAACGTAGGCAAAAAGACTGTTTCTTATTTGTCAATTTGTCAACCCTTAGGTCGATAGAAGGGAATGCCACTTATGTTAAGTTTCTTTCAGTAAGTGCAGAGGACTTGGGTCGAAAAGCTGCCCTTCCGTTTGGAGAGACCAACGAGACAGTGCTGAAAGTTACAAAAAGGAAATAAGGTTTCTTTAAAACAACGTAGACAAAAAGATGGTAGTATAAAAGCCATCTTGGAAAAGAGCAGAAAATGAATAAAATGGAGATTGCATCTTATTTGTCAATTTGTCAAGTCTTGGCTCGATAGAAAAGAGTGCAACACGCAATGATTCTCGAATATCTAAATTGTTTCTGTATTTCGTTTTTATCATACTCATTGTTGAAAAATCAGTCTCACATACGAATGTTGATGGAAATGGGAGAAGCATATTGAAGACGATTCAAGGATATTTGGTTTTTGGTTTGATCCAGAAGGACTCCAAAGATGCTGCAGATATGAAGGTTATCTTCTTGCTACCATCAGCAGCAAATTCCAGTAATTCTTATCTATCTATCTATCTATCTATCTATCTATCTTAGTGTGTTCCTATAAATCTATATCTATATCTATATCCATCTATGTATATATATATATATATAATATATATATATATATATATATTATATATATATATATATATATATATCAGTGTGTTTATACCTGTCTATCTATCTATCTATCTATCTATCTTAGTCTGTTCTTATCTATCTATCTCTCTATCTATGTATCTTAGTCTGTTCTTGTCTATCTATCTATCTATAATCGTATCTCTCTCCATCGATCTCAGTCTGTTCCTTTCTATCAAAGTATGATCGTATATTTTTCTATTGAGCTCCGCTCGTTTCTTTCTTTCTCTCTTTCATTCATCTTTCTTTCTTTCTTTTTCCTGTCTTTCATTTTCTCTTTCTTTCTTCCTATTTTTCTCTCTTTCTATCTTTCTTTTTTTCTTTATTCTTTTTCTCTTTCATTCATTCTTTCTTCTTCTTTTTCCTCTCTTTCATTTTCTCTTTCTTTCTTCCTATTTTTCTCTCTTTCTATCTTTCTTTTTTTCTTTCTCTCTTTCATTCTTTCTTTCTTCTTTCTTTATTCTCTCTTTCTTCTTTCTTTCTTTCTTTCTTATTTTTCTCTCTTTCTTTCTCTCTTTCTTTCTTTTTCCTCTCTTTCTTCCTTTTTTCTTCCTTTTTTCTTCCTTTTTTCTTTTTTCTTTCCTTTGTATATACTTATTTCTCTTATTCTATCTATCATTCTTTCTTACTTTTTCCTCTCTTTCTTTCTTTCTTTCTTTCTTTTTATATTTTTCTTTCTTTGTTTCTTTCTTTTTTTCTATTTTTCTTTGTTTCTTTGTTTCTTTCTATCTTTCTTTCTTTCTATCTATTTTTCTTTCTTTCTTTCTTTTTCCTCTCTTTCATTCATTTTTCTTTCTTTCTATCTATTTTCTTTCTTTCTTTTTCTTCTCTTTCTTCTATCTATCTATCTATCTATCTATCTATCTATCTCTTTCTTTCTTTCTTTTTCATTCATTCATTCATTCTTTCTTTCTTTCTTTTTCTTCTCTTTCATTCTTTCTTTCTATTTTTCTTTCTTTCTATTTTTCTTTCTCTCCTTTCATTCTTCTTTCCTTCCTGTGTGGTGTCAAAATGGCCATCTTTGTTTCTCCCAACCAAATGAAGAAAGGTAACAAAGTTCAGTGAACGAAATTCTGCTTGGATGTATTTCACAGGACATCGTTGAACTTTCTGCGAAGAAGAAAAACACATTTCTCACCCACAGTTTATACGCTGATTTCTAAAACTCACACAACATGATAAACCGTTACTAGAAGAGCTTGGAGAAATTCCACCATGAACACGAATAAAAGTTTCTTATATATACTAGCTAATATATGCACCCTCCGGATGCAAGTATTTAAGTTTTAATATAATAAAATATGATATTAAATTAGAAAGGCTAATGAAACTGAATAAGAATACAAATAAAAAGATTTGAAACAGAGGGGTATGATTGAAAAATAGAACAACTTTGGAACTAACTCTTCCATCATTTTCCATTACTCCCGTCTTTCATTGGTAAATCTTCCTAATTTAACTATTTAGTTAAAACAGGAAGTAAAGAATAAAATTACAGTTATTTCTTCTTGTTAATGGATTTCTTTTAAGATTTATCCCCGAGATTTTTGCTTATATTCATTAAGATAAAACCAAACAATTAGAAATCAATAATACTAAGCATATATTTATCAAAATCAAATTTTTATGATCAATATGCAAATTAGCTTTCCCGTACACAATATAATCCGCTATTTTGTTTTATATATAAATACAATTGCATGTTATTAATTCGTAGATATGGTCAACAGTCTTAATGATGTAAAACAATTTTATTAATAATTGAGGTTTAAATATAAATAAAATCATGGAGAATGTGATGTAAATAACTAAGGGAATTGTGACTTGTATAGTTATATAGTTTCGGTTACAGACAGAAAAAACACACAATCTCCATTATAATAAGATAAGTTCACCCAAAATATCGGAATAGATTAACCCAGAAACAAAGCAACGGTTGAATATATAAATATTCTGATTTTTGTTCTGTTTTTCTTGTTTTTGTTCTTTTTTCCAATGCTTCAAAAGACCAAACATACAACGTTCACAAGAACATAACACATAATTATATATAATATATATATTATATATATATATATATATATATATATATATATATGTGTGTGTGTGTTGTGTGTGGCATGAGTAATGATGCCTGACTGCCAATATCGAACACTTTCATCATCATCATCCTATATCTAATACCTATCTATCTATCTATCTATCTATCTATCTTTGTCTGTCTATCTGTTTGTCTGTCTGTCATATCTATCTATCTATCTATCTATCTCAGTCTGTTCATATCTATATCTATATCTATATATACAATCAGACAGAAAAACAGACACAAAGACATATATATATATATATATATATATATATATGCATCTGTTTGTCTGTCTGCCTGTCATATCTATCTATCTATCTAAGCCTGTTCATATCTCTCTCTCTCTCTCTCTCTCTCTCTCTCTCTCTCTTCTCTCTCTCTCTCTCTCTCTCTCACACACACACAATATATATATATATATATATATATATATATATATATATATATATATCAGTCTGTTCATATCTATCTCATTATATTTGTATCGATATATCAATGTATCTTTCAGTACTCTCTCTCTCTCTCTCTCTCTCTCTCTCTCTCTCTCTCTCTCTCTCTCTCACACACACACACACACACACACACAATATATATATATATATATATATATATATATATATATATATTATATATATATTCAAGCCGAAACACACACACTATATATATTTGAGCCTAACCTTCCACCTAAACTCTTTCCCTTCCTTTTCACTTCTCTCCTCCACTTGACCGTAACCTCCATCTCTCCCCCCCATCCTCTTTTCTTCCCTTGGACAATGCATTTAAACCATTCACCCCCCCCCCACCCACCCCCACCCCCCACAATGAATCTGGCCACAACTTGAAACAACAACACGTTTCCCTTTTCGCCTGCCAAACACGATCATCGTCTTTTTCATTTTTTCCCCTTTTTCTTCAACTTTGGAAACGAACCTGCTTGATAGAAAGCGAACGGATGAATCACGTTGGACAATTGTGGGGATCACAGGGAGCCGCGGACATCAGGCAACGTCGAGGGGGGGCAGAGCGTGCGAGAAAAGAGGAGATAAATCGTTCTGAATTAAAGAGAAAAGTCAGTTCACGGGGCCTTTGATTTTTGAAACACCAACGATATCACGATTGGTAAACAAAACAGATATCTAAACAGTTATATATATATATATATATATATATATATATATATATATATATATATATATATATGTATGATGTGTGTCCTATATGATTTTCCAAACCCTATTGCCCTTATGGCAAGCCCCAACCCTTTTTTATCCTATGGGTGCTAGAAGGCGGTGGCTGCGCGGTCTACGTGTCCTGGGAATGACGTTAAACTCTATCTGATGGTGAGGTTCCAGTTTTGGAGGTTTGGGGAATGTGGAGCACCCCTTCATCATCATTGCTCCCTGGTTCACTCTGACCTGGAGTGGTAGTACCTGTTAGGGTCCCATCTATGGGTTAAATAGAAAAACAGGAGTTGATAAAGAAAATTGTATTATCCATTAAGAATTGATTTATTTCAAAACTTTATCGGCATTAAATGACCCACTGAGGTTGATATGCCGTAAAACAAAACAAACAAACAAACAAATGTATGTGTGTGTTGTGTGTGGGTGTGTGTGTGTGTGTGTGTGTGTGTGTGTGTAGAATTAAACAAAATACACATCTCCTGTTTAACAATTTTATTTCTGATCTTTTCGAGTTTTCAGGCCAACTTTTTTATATTTGGGTGGAATTCGGGGATAAGTCCACCAAAGTTCGGGTCCCAAGTACTCTCGGCACTTCGAATTGCCATCATCAGGGGTGATGTGTTCCATTTTTTTTAAAATTATATTAATGTGGAGGCTGGGAGGAGAAGAATTGATGAGAAAGGTGTTATAGGTGTCCGTCGTCAATGAACGCTGTAGTAATTATGACCAGTAGGGTCGATTAAGTATTGCATCAGCCTCAGAGTACTGCCAGTGATTGGCCAAGGAATAGATCACATGATCTCGCCTAGTCTATAAGTAAGGGCGAGGATCTAGCACAGACCTTATATATTAAAATTCTCAACACATCCCCAATTTTTATATAAGCTGTTCCATTCAGAAATATTAAATAATTATTTAAAATATGATATACTTTTAAGAAATATATATTGAGCACTTTTGGATTATTTATTGACGCCATGGAAAGGTTAAAGCGGCAATTGGATACTAAGCATCATCATCATCATCATCATTATAGAATAATCAAGTTACAATTACCGTCGAATTGGTAAGACACGGCAATTAGCAGTCGTAGCTTAAATACGAACCTTCTTTCTGCAACCCTTTTGCAGAATTACAGGGTATTTATGAAACTCTACAACATCATAGAAACCAAGCAGCCAATCAGAACTCAAGGAATGGAATCCCCCAAAGCATGGATGGACTATTCTTGATTTCTATAAATACCAACTGTCTTGGACACTGCTTTAGTTGTGTTTAGCCAGTTGCTGTTGTTCAAACTAACAGTAGTCTGACTGACTCAATCATCATCATCATTTATCTATGTCTTTCTCTCTCTAAATACATATGTATACATACATATATATGTGTATACATATGTGTACGTGCGTGTATACCTATGTGTATATTTATGTGTGTGTATGTGTGTGTGTGTTTTTTTTTATATGCATGTAGGATTGGCTATGCATGTACATGTCTGTAAGATATATATATATATATATATATAT
>CM042177.1:214725-247225 GCA_023376005.1 Doryteuthis pealeii
CAGATTAACATTACACTTATCTGATTCCAGCTCCATTAATCAACACCTTAAAATACACTCATGCACCCCCTCTACCTACCGCAAAATTCTAACCGAAAATACACGCACACTACATAAAGAAAAAAACAAACAAAAACTTCAAATAATCGAAGCTTTATATATCAAACAAAAAAAAATAATTTAAACAAATAAACTTTGAAATAAGTCAACATGTTCTCAATTGCTTATAATTTCCCGCCTATCCTCCTTCCACTATACCCCTCCCCTTCACAAAACTTGTGCCCCCCCCTCCCACAAATAAAATCACTACTGCAACACTCGCTCGAACCACTACCATTCCTACAACTTCCCACTACCAATTGTTATTACCTCCCACTTCTAATTCCTTGCTACTACTCGTTCTCGTTAAAAACGAGACACGAAACCATACCATCGTTTCCTACCTGATGATGGCAAACTGTATTGTCGAAAGCGCTCGTTTTGAAACCTTGGTGGACTATTACACCAGTTACACCCCGACACCAAAAAGATGGCCCGAAAATTAGAAAGGATCAACCAAAAACTTGTCTGACAATAATTGTCTGTACAGTTCAACAAAACACACACATATATATATATATATATATATATATATATATATTATAATGGAGATTGTGTGTTTTTCTGTCTGTAGATGAAACTATATTCCTACTCAAGTCACAATTCCCTTAGTTATTTACATCACATTCTCCACGATTTTATTTTTATCTAAACCTCAATTATTAATAAAATTGTCTTACATTATTAATACTGTTAACTATATCTACATACTGACAACATGCAATTATATTTATATATACAACAAAATAGCGGTTTACAGTGTGAATGGGAAGGCTAATTTGCATATTAATATTAAAAAATCGAATTTAATAAATATGTGCTTAGTATTATTGATTTCTAACTGTTTGGTTTTATTTTAATGAATATAAGCAAAAATCTCTTCAATGAATCTTAAATGAAATCCATTAACAAGATAAAATAACTGTCATTTTATTCTTTACTTCCTCTTATAACTAAATACTTAAATTAGAAAAAAATAACAATGAAAGACGAGAGTGATGGAAGAGTAAGTTTCAGTTGTTCCATTTTTTTATTATACTCCCTCTGTTTCAAATCTTTTATCTGTATTCTTATTTAGTTTCATTAGCCTTTCTAATTTAATACAATATTTTATTACATTAAAACTTAAATACATGCACCCGGAGGGTGCATATATTTGCTAGTATATATATATATATATATATATATATATATATATATATATATATATATAATATATATTGTGCTCAAAACTTACGAGCCTAGGAAGATAGAACGCAAGACAGAAGTGTTATTTCACACGCATAAATTAATCCCGAATGTCTTTGAAAATCCCAGAAAGATTTACCAAAATAGAATTCTTTACCAAAGAAAACAAAAAGGAAAAAAGATGCCACAAAGGAAATGAAAGATTTTTTTGTTTTTCATTATTTTTGATTCTCCTTTTTTTCTTCAACTGTCAAATTTCATTTCAAAGGCAGACAATGTATGTGTATGCGTATACGTGTACGTATACGTGTGAGTGGGAATGTGTACGTGTGTGTATGTGTATGCGTGTGTGAAAACGTATATCATAGTCTCTTTCCTACTCTCTATCTCTCTCATATGCTTTCTCTTTCTCTCTCACAGTCAATCATTTTAACTTTCTCTCTATTAGTTTCCTATATATATATATATATATATATATATATATATATATATATATATATATATATATATACTATACAAGACGTGACCCGTTGGGTAGATAATTGAGATTAGGGAAAAGTGAGTTAGTAAACCGAAAAAATTTAAAAAGAAAATAAATTCGGTCGGACAAAACATTAAAATCATTTTGTAAGCTTTCTAAGAAAGGGAATTTTTGACTAATTTAAGCTACGGGTTACTGCTTGTGAAATTTAACATAGAAATACATTTCAAATTCTTCCGTGTGTGTGTGTGTGTGTGTCTCTCTCTCTCTCTCTCTCTCTCTCTCTCTCTCTCTCTCTCTCTCTCTCTCTCTCTCTCTCTCCCAGCGAAACTAACAATATATAACTATGAGGTAATCAAGAGATACATAGAGGGGAAGAAAGTGATAGTCATAGAGTAAAGTAAAGGATTGGTCAGTTTTTGACTTGATTGCAAATTACAACCAAATTAAAAAGTATTTTTTCAAATATAATTAAATCCTAAAAGTAAGGAATGATAACAAGAAGAATGTGAACACTTGAAAACAAAGAATGAAAGAAAAAGAAAGTGAGAATGAATGAAAGAAAGAAAGAGAGAAGGAGAGAAAAAAGAAAGAAAGAAAGAAAGAAAGAGAGACAGAAACAAAGAGGGACAGAAACAAAGAAACAAAGAAAAAAAGAGAGACAGAAAGAAAGAGAGAAAGAAAGAAAGAAAAAAGACAGAAACAAACAAACAAACAAACAAAAGAGAGAAGAGAGACAGACAGACAGAAAGAAAGAAAGAAATAAAGAGAGAGAGAGACGGAAAGAAAGAAAGAAAGAAAAGAAAGAAGACAGACAGACAGACAGAAACAAACAAAAAACAAAGAGAGAAAGAGAGAGAGAGAGAGAGAGAGAAAGAAAGAAAGAAAGAAAGAGAGACAGAAAGAAAGAAAGAAAGAAAGACAGAAAGGAACAAACAAATAAAGAAAGAAAGAGAAAGAAAGAACGAAAAAAGAAAGACAGAAAGAAAGAAACAAACAAACAAAGAGTGAAAGAGAGAAAGAAAGAAAAAATTATTACGAAATGATGTTTTCTTTTTCTTCTTTTTTTTCTTTCTATTTTCCTTTGATTTCAAAGAATTATTTTCATAGACTTGAGTTTTGTTTTGACGACAAAGAATCCAATTCTCTGAATTTTTGACTTATACACACAAAAAAGGTTTTTGATTCTTTTTTTCTTGGACGAGCAAAATATCCAGACGTTGAGAATTTCCACGCGTTCCAAAAAAAACCCCAAAAAACCCAAAAACCCCGAAATCTAATCGATCAAATTGGGTGAAGGGAAATGAAAAAAAAAATAAAATAAAATAACCACCTTAAAAAACATTTAAATATGTTTTGAAAATGGCGAGTCAAAAACCAGATCGTTTTAACAATGTTTGTGCAAATGCTTCCGGATATATATATATATATATATATATATATATATATATATATATATATATATATATATATATATATATATATATATATATTATTCAAACACGTATGGCATATTAAAGAGACACCGGGCAAAACATCTATTATAAAATGGGAAATTATCATTAAATTTTCTGCGAAATTTCAATTCAGATTGACATCTCTTTTCGGAGTTATAAGTCGACACGTACATACCAGAAACATTCTTTTATATATATAGATTATAGATATGTACACACACACACACACACACACACACACACACACACACACACACATATATATATATATATATATAATATATATATATATATATATTATATAATATATAAAGGTAAACGTATCCAATTGATTAGTGTGTTGGGGATGATTCTATTTGGGATCCTCAATATCTCCTGTATATCCACAATGCATGCTCATGTGGATGCAAACTTACAGTTTAACGCAAGGTTTTTTACAAATCCCTAAAAGAGCTCAATGTATGATAATAAATTATATTCAGAGCAATAATTATGTAGCAGGTGATACTAAGCTCATTTATTGAATTCTGGTCGAAATAAATCTATAATAGCCAAACGACAGTTTGATAAATTTTTATTTCTTATTGAATATATATATATATATATATATATATATATATATATATATGTGTGTGTGTGTGTGTGTGTGTGTGTGTGTGTGTGTGAAGTCGAAAATGGAAATGAATGACACACTTTATCTTATTTTATTTTATTATGACACAAAAGTTAAACAAAAATGTTGGATGGATAAAAATTGTTTATTTTAGTGCCCACACGTGTTTCGACCTTGTGCACAATGTATTCTATTTATTATTTTTTTTTATAGATTACTCTCTGTGTCTGTGTGTGTGTGTGTGTGTGTATGTGTGTGTGTCTGTCTCTCTCTCTCTCTCTCTCTCTCTCTCTCTATCTATCTATCTTCTCTCTCTCTCTCTCTCTCCCGCTTTATCTTGATTATTTAATACAACAATTCACAGGTTTGTTCGCACACACACACACACACACACACACACACACACACACACACACATATATATATATATATATATATATATGAGGTAAAATATAATGAATGAAAGAACAAAACCCAGACAAAAATATGTAGTATATTTCGCTGGGGTGTTGAACCCGGCTTCATCAGCTTTTATTGAATTATTCAGATCATACAAGTGTTTTATAGAAGGAGGAAGTAGGTAGGTGGGTAAGTTTTGTGCTCAGGGGAAGATTTGATTGGTTATAGTGGACATTTTTGGGGAAGATGAGAAAGAAATCAGATGGGAAGAGAATTGAGGGAGGTAGGTAGAAAAAATGAATGGTGAGAAAGGCTACTCCCCTCCCCTATCAGGTATTTCTCACATCCCTCGCCTCTCTTCCCATCTGATTTCCTTCTCATCTTACCCAAAGATGTCTCCTATAACCAATCAAACCTTTCCCTCGCCACAAAACTTACCCACCTACCTACTTCCTTTTATAAAAAAACTTTTAATTCAATAAAAGCTGAAGATGCCGGGTTCAAACCCCAGCGAAATATACTACACATTTTTGTCTGAGTTTTGTTCTTTCATTCCTTCCATTTTACCTCATTCTGTCGGATTCATTCCAATCCCCTTTTTCTCATATATATATATATATATATATATATATATATATATATATATATATATATATATATATATGTATGTATGTATATAAACAACCACCTAACATACGTAACATCCTCACTGCATCCAGAAAACATTTACATAATACCGTACAGAAAGGTAACAAAAGATCCAACAAGCCTAGATGCCAAATTTGCAGCTATATACACACGGAAACCGAAATAAAAATACCCCACACGAACATAACAATCCATCCGCCACGCCTAACATGCGATAGCGCTAACATCATATATTACATATACTGCACACAATGCACAAATAGCGGATATGTGGGAGAAACATCTACATCTTTTAGACTAAGATTAAATAACCACAAATCCACAATAAAACTCAAATCCCCGCATAGTACAATAGCGCTTCACTTTAACACCCTACCACACAACCTTACACACCTGAAATGCATTCTAATAGAATACGCATTTTCAACAACGCAATCCCGAAAACAAGCAGAAACTAAATGGATTCTAAAATTACAATCTCACGTGAGTGGACTGAACGCTGACATCGGAATACTCCGTTATTATAATTTTTTACAGACGCTGCCGCTGTCAATAACAACAGAGACAAAAGATCCGTTGAACAGGAACAACAGTCATTTGATAAAGGGAATCTAACGAACCCGAAAATTTATGATAAAAAATAATAATAAAAAAATAAGTGAATCCAATACTCCATAACATCGAGTTCATTCATTTATTTTTAGATGCTTCGTAATAACGCCCAACTTAAAAACATAAATATATACATAAATACATAAATATATAAATAGATGAAAATAATAAAAATGGAAATTGAATGAACAACGGCTAGTACGACTATCACGATCTTCCGCGTTGCGTTTTTTTAAAAAAAAGAACACCACGAGACGCGTGTTTATAACATTAAAAATAATATTAAAAAAATAACGACAAAAAAAAAAACGCGTCCATTTCCGAAAATCGTCTCTGAAGATAAAGTTTACTTTGAAATCGATAAGACAAAAATAAGATCTTTTTGTTTTTATTTTTTATGTATTGGCCTTCAATTCATTAATATATAATAACATAATTAACAATGCTTCAAGCAAATTACCAATTACTTTTATAATATATATATATATATATATATATATATATATATATATATATATATATATATATATATATATATTCATTTATTTTATTATGCACACATTTTTTTAATAATGGTCACTAAGATCATATTAAAAACAAATAAATAAATAAATTACCAATATAAATACACGTATTCACTAGTTAAAAAAAAATTAACAGAATCTTAACTTTTCTTTGCACAAGTCAATAATATTATTCATGAAATGAAAAACCCCCCTTTTTGTTTCAAATGTCACTATTCACCGAATATTTTTTATTCTCTAACTGTCATCAAACATCTCTATTTCTCTAACTGGAAGCGTCTCAAATAATTTTCAAACAAATTATTTTTTAAAACACTTAAAAATTCTCAGTATTTTGACCGTTTTAATTTCAAATATCAAACATTTTACCCTGAAGAAGGCCGTTTTCTTTGTATACTTAAATATTTCATAATTTTCTATTATTATTACTTTATTTCATATTTAAAATAATAATGAATAGAATACAATGTGTACATGAACAAACTTCTGGCCGAAACACGTGTTGGTAACTCAAATTAATTTTATCCATTCAACATTTTCTTTCCTTTAGTTTTTTACACTAGAAATTTGAAAAAAACAAGTGTTCCAAAAATAAGATGAATTTATTTATCGACGTTTAAACGTTTCGGTTTCTTTAAACCTTCATCAGGATGTATTATGGGGTGAAGAAATTGATGAATGTTTTATAGATGACAGGAGATAAAAAAAATCTTTATAATTTTTTTTTTGTTTTGTTGTGTAACTGTATTTGTTCAGCGTTATATTTTTGAAAGACGAGTCACGATCCGCACACGCGAAGATGTCATGATGCGTGACGTAACTCGAAGAAATGCATTCAACAACAAAAAAAAATTATGTAAAGATTTTTTTATCTCCTGTCATCTATAAAACATCCATCAATTTCTTCACCCCTTAATACATCCTGATGAAGGTTTAAAGAAGCCGAAACGTTTAAGCGTCGATAAATAAATTCATCTCATTTTTGGAACACTTGTTTTTTCAAATTGCTTAATATTGTCGGATTTATTTCCATATTTACTCCCATATATATATATATGTATGTAAGTTGAAGTTTTAAAAGCGTCTTAAGTAAGATTTCTTCAGTATCTTTTGTTGGTGTCTTCAGAAGGATCCACCTTCTTTGACACACCCTCCTACCTCCTCTACTTCCGTTTCCGGTTTACCAGTCTGGCACTCACCAATCCTCATCTCTGTGGGGATCGTCTTGTCATGTGTTGTTGCTGTCATTTTAAATGTCAATTTTTAAGTGCTCAGTAGCACTTTAAACATCACAAGAATTCAGAAAGGTTAGGCCTCTCGTCTTACCGCTTCACCTTCACCAGTCGATCCACCCCACATATATTAGCTTCCTGAGGAGACTTGCTGTCACTCAGCCTCCAGTGAACCACCGACTACGGCAGGTGTGAAAAACTGATAATAATGATAAGCGAATGTAGCAAACTAGCACAACGAGAATACAAAACTAGGCATGACTGGGTTGGAAAGTTGACCCAGTGGGAATTATGCAAAAAATAAAATTTTGGTCATACAACAAAACGGTAAATACATAAACCAGAATCTGTTCTTGAGAATGTGTTAAGGCGGGTGTGAAAAACTGGGATGGAGTGAAATAATAATAATAATAATAATAATAATAATAATAATCAATTTTGACTATACAATACGCATAAACCAGAATCTGTTCTTGAGAATGAAACGCATAAAATTCTCTAAGATTTCGAGATAAAGACGGATCACCTTATCCCAGCTAGAAGACAAGAACTAGTATTGATTAACAAATAATAATAATGATAATGATAGTAAGAAGAACAAGAAAAAGAAGATGAACGAAGAAGAATAAGAAAGGTGAAAGAAGAAGAAGAAGAAGAAGAAGAAGAAGAAGAAGAAGAAGAAGAAGAAGAAAGAGAAGAAGAAAGAAAAGAAAAAGAAGAAGAAGAAGAACGAAAAAGAAAGAAAGAAAGAAAGAAAGAAAGAAGAAGAAGAAGAAGAAGAAGAAGAAGAAGAACGAAAAGAAAGAAGAAGAAGAAGAAGAAGAAGAAGAAGAAGAAGAAGAGAAGAAGAAGAAGAAGAAGAAAAAACGAAAAACGAAAAGGAAAAAAGAAGAAGAAGAAGAAGAACGAAAGAAGAAGAAGAAAGAAGAAGAAGAAGAAGAAAAAAGAAAAGAAGAAGAAGAAGAAGAAAGAAGAAGAAAGAAGAAGAAGAAGAAGAAGAAGAAGAAGAAGAAAAGAAAGAAGAAAGAAAGAAGAAGAAGAAGAAGAAGAAGAAGAAGAAGAAGAAGAAAGAAGAAGAAGAAGAATAAGAAGAAAAGAAGAAGAAGAAGAAGAAGAAGAAGAAGAAGAAGAAAGAAGAAGAAGAAGAAGAAGAAGAAGAAGAAGAAGAAGAAGAAGAAGAAAAAGAAAAACGAAAAAACGAAAAAAGAAAAAAAAGAAGAAGAAGAAGAAGAAAAAAAGAAAGAAAGAAAGAAGAAAGAAAGAAGAAGAAGAAGAAGAAGAAGAAGAAGAAGAAGAAGAACGAAAAGGAAAGAAGAAGAAGAAGAAGAAGAAGAAGAAGAAGAGAAGAAGAATGAATGAAAGAAAGAAGAAGAAGAAGAAGAAGAACGAAAAGGAAAGAAGAAGAAGAAGAAGAAGAAGAAGAAGAAGAAGAAGAAGAAAAAAAAAAAAACGAAAAGGAAAAAGAAGAAGAAGAAGAAGAACGAAAAAGAAAGAAAGAAAGAAAGAAAGAAGAAGAAGAAGAAGAAGAAGAAGAAGAACGAAAAGGAAAGAAGAAGAAGAAGAAGAAGAAGAAGAAGAAGAAGAAGAAGAAGAAGAAAAACGAAAAGGAAAAAAGAAGAAGAAGAACGAAAAAGAAAGAAAGAAAGAAAAAAAGAAAGAAGAAGAAGAAGAAGAAGGTGAAAAAAGAAGAAAAGTGGGAGAAATAAAAAAAACAAAAAAAACAATTTAGACAAAAAGAAAAGTGTAAAAAGGTTAAATTGATTTGATGAAGGCGATAGATTTTGTGGAAACGATTTTCACGGGTGGTGGTGGGGGGGGTTGAATGGGGGGGGGTGAGACGAACGGTGCGATGATTGGAGGGGGGGAATTTCATCAGGTGTTCAGTTGATTGAATAATCGATTTTTTCTAAATCAATCAATCGATTTTCAGTCAAAGGTGATTGATTGTTTTGAATATCAGACGCGATAAAACGGAATTGCCGACTCTAAGTTTCACGGAGGAAAAATAAAGTAGACAGTCACACACCTGTATCATTTAGACTTTTCTTTTTTTTATTCTAAATTCTTATTTAATGTTTGTGACCCATTAAACTGTAATGTTCTTGCGGGCGGGTTTAATTTGTTGGTTAGTCGTTTTGTGCTTTAGCTTTCATTATATATATATATATATATATATATATATATATATATATATATATATATATATAAGTCTCAAAAAATGTAGGATATATGAGTTTAAAAACAAACGAACAATCTGGGAAAACCAGCTAGTGCAATGGTTAGAATCCCCGCCTGTCAGCCTGGCAGTTAGGGTTCGAATCACACACAAACCAGCTTCATGTCTATACTTCTGCTGATGAGGCATAATATGCCGAAATGTACATACAGAGGTCGACTTTTTCTCGATTTGTTTACGCTTTACATTTGAACAGATATATTCGCCTAATTCATTAATTACCAACTAATTAATTTTCAAATTAGGTATGACTTCAATTAAGCACATATTCTCCTAATATATATATATATATATATATATATATTTCATTATATATATATATATATATATATATATATATATATACTATAGTGTGGGATGGTCACTGTTTTAGCTTTTGCTGGAATGGCGTACCAAAGGCAGTATTATTGGTAGAGTGCTCAATATGAAACCAATATGGTCGTGAATGTTCCTTTGTCATCAAATAAATAGATATGTAAAACCTTTATATATTTATTTTATTATATTATATAACAGCTCTATTTTATATTGAGCACTCTCCCAATAATACTGCACTTTGGTACACCGTCAACTATTTTGATAGACATGGAAATTACACACACACACCCATAAATAATCAAACAGACCACCATGAACAAAAAAGGGTAGCCCAAATTCTGGAATGATAATCACACACACATATAAAAAAAAGAATCTGGTGGTCTTGTTAATAAATAAAAGAGTTTATGCCTAGAGGGTGAGCCAGACCTGGAATTATAATCAGAAACTGTTGAACAGACACACATACATAAGAACACACACCCACACACAAACACACACATAAAAAAACCCTCACACACAGGCAGAGAGTTTGGAAGGCATGAGACAGAACCAAATGGACAGCCACTAGCAACAACTTCAGTTCCGGAGATCTTCTGTCGAAGAGATTTTATCCCGAAATATCAAGAATAAATCACAGGTTAACAAACAACACCACAGTTACCTTCTTTTTTCTTTACACTTGCATTGTGGGATAGCCTTCAAAACCAACCAACAAACCAATATATACACAATGCATCAAGCAAATTATAAAACCCTTATATATATATATATATATATATATATATATATATATATATATATATATATATATCACTTGCTATCAATTCCCAGGGAAGAGGTAGTAATCATATCCTATCAATAACAATCTCCATAGTCAACTGAATTGCTAAAAAGGCAAGATGGCGTCGAACACTTTTATTTATTTATTTATTTATTCAAAATCGACGCTGACATGTGAAGCGCCGCCATTTTGTAAGATGTCGGACGACTAACAGAAGAGGATTCTGGGTATTTTGTAGTTTGTATTTATTTGTTTTTCTAATTTTTCTGCCCTCCCTCCTTTTTTTCCTCCAGTTTTGCTTATTCAATTTATCTGTTTCTCACTTTTAAGAGTCGACGTCAAATTCGGCGTTTCGGGTTTTTTATTTTATTTATTTTTAAGTTTTTTTTTGTTTTTTTTTTTTTTTGAGAGACGATGAAAATTCTCGTCTTGTTGTCTCTTAAATGTAGGTTATCTTCGTTATCGTAAAATCTCGTGGATTCTCGTTCATTTTATTTTTCTTTCTTTTTCGCTGTCGTAATATCACACAGCTTCTATTTTTTCTTCTTTCTTTCTTAAAATCTTATTTTTCGTTCTTTTCTTTCTTTCTTTCTTTCTTTCTTAAAATCTTATTTTTCGTTCTTTCTTTCTTTCTTAAAATCTTATTTTTTGTTCGTTCTTTCTTTCTTTCATTCTTTATTAAAATCTTATTTTTCTTTCTTTTTTTCTTTTTCTTTCTTTCTTTTTTTTTTCCTTCTTTCTTTTCAAGAGACGATGAAAATGCCGTCGTCTTGTCTCTTAAATGTAGGTTATCTTCGTTATCGGAAAATCTCGTGGATTCTCGTTCATTTTCTTTTTCTTTCTTTCTTTCTTTCATAAAATCATATTTTTCGTTCTTTCTTTCTTTATTTCTTTCTTTTTATTTTTTCTATTTTTCTTTTTCTTTTTTCTTTTTTCATTTTATCTTTTTGAGAGACGATAGAAATTCTCGTCTTGTCGTATCTTTAATGTAGGTTATCTTCGTTATCGTAAAATCTCGTGGATTCTCGTTCATTTTATTTTTCTTTCCTTTTCACACAGCTTCTCTTCTTTCTTTCTTTTTTTCTTTCTTTCTTTCTTTTTTCAGAGGTGAACTCCGAATTCTGGAGCTCTAATGAGTGTGTCGTCGTTTCTTCTTCAAATCACATTTCGAATTTCATTTTTCTTCTCTTTCTTTTTCATCATTGTAATATCTTCTTCCTTCCTTTTCTTCTTTCATTCTCCCTTCTTATTTTCGTCCAACTATCACCCAGCTTTTCTTTCTTTCTTTCTTTTTTCCTAGGTGAAATTTTAATTCAGGAGCTCTAGGGTATGCAGATTACCCCTTCATCACCATTACTCCCAAGTCCACTTTTTCTTTCTTTCTTTTATTCTTCTTTTTTTTTTCTTTCTTTTTACTTTCGTGCAACTGCTAACTAACTTCTCTTTCTTTCTTTCTTTCTTTCATTCCTTCTTCTTTCTTTCTTTCTTTCTTTTTATTTTCGTGCAACTGCTAACTAACTTCTCTTTCTTTCTTTCTTTCTTTACTTTCTTTCTTTCTTTCTTTCTTTCGTGCAACTGCTAACTTTCTCTTTCTTTCTTTTTTCTTTTTACTTTCTTTCTTTCTTTCTTTCGTACAACTGCTAACTAACTTCTCTTTCTTTCTTTCCTCCATTTCTTTTTTCTTTCTTTCTTTCTTTTTTATTTTAATTCTCTTTTGTTCCTTTTGAGCTTGCATTATTTTTTTAAATTTTTCTTTCTCTTTTTCTTCTTTCTTTCTTTCTTTCTTTGTTAAAAATCTTATTTTTCTTTTTTTTTCTTTTCTTTCTTTCGTGAATTATGGGTTATTCTGATTATTAATTTTTGGTTCCCGATATTTAAACTAAGTATAAATTCTTCCTCCCTAGGGTGTCAGTATCTCAAACAATTTATCTCACGTCTAAAAATCTGACCCAATTCCGATCTTTTGCTTTAAGAAATAAGACTTAGTCAAATAATCTCTGCTATTGCTTTTATATATATATATAATATATATATATATATATATATATATATATATAGGTATATGTAAAAACAAAATTTTTTTTTATTTTTTTTTTTATATATCTACCATATATATTAAAATGGTTTTTTGAAGACATATGCGTCCTTTGCCAAACGGAATTAATTTAAAAATAAAAAATAAATAATGAAAAATAAAACATTTTTTTCAAAGTTAAAAAAACGTTCTATTTTTAACGAATAAAGGGAGGCAACTTCGTTGGCATTACTACAAAAAAATACAAATTTTGAAAAAAATTATTTTTGTAGTTCTGGACTATAACAGCGTCCGCAAAACTAACCGACGTTATTTACAATCCAAAATGTGACATTGAGTAAAGAACTCCAACAAACACCATAGGATCTTGCTCCACAGCCTGATGATTGCTATTTAGCATGAAACCGTGGTCGCTGTTAATAATGAACATTGATCTGTGAAAACATTGTAAAATAAATATATATATATATATATATATATATATATATATATATATATATTATTGAAATGCAAACACGTGTTTTGGTCAAGAATTTGTCCATGTACCCATTGTATTCTATTAGTTACTATTTTAAATATGAAATAAAAATTATTATTATTTTACTTATTATTATAAATTATTATCATAATTCATATAATAAAAATTATTATTATTTATTTATCTTTTCAACACATGCAAACAAACACACACACACACACACACACACACACATATATATATATATATATATATATATATATATATATATATATATATATATATATAAATAAATAACAAAAGACTTAGAGATCTTGCATTATAGACTATTTCAGAGAGCTTAGACAAAAATGTCTAATTCTCCGACTCATCAGATGCGAATGATGAATTCTTTATTTTTAAGGCATTTGAAAACAGATTTTTTTTCCTTCCTTTTAAAATTGTCCTGTCCTGCTCAGCTGTAGAGTAATAAAAATAGGAATAAAAATACAAATAATAGTAAACAATAATAAAACCAAAGATATCTGACCGCTTGTCAGTAATTTGCTAGGAGTTACTGTTAATTCAATTAATTCAGAATTCAGGGTCTTTTTTAAGTTAAACATAAACTACTAAATAAGTGAACAGGGGTGGCCCTGAATTATGATGCAAGATCTGGTGATAGTGAATGTGTATATGAATTCACTTTGTCCTTAACTGTTTTATTTTCGGAGATTTCTCCGGACATACATATATAGCATATAGCAATAGCATAATCTTTACAGATCATTGCCGTCCCTCACAACTCCACCACCAGAACCCTTCCTTGCATGAGCCCTCAAATGACTCATCAAACCTGCTGCAGATCCACAGATCAGAAGTTTGATGCAAATATGACATTGAAAAAACTTCCTTCCCGTTGAAGGAAATGATTCAGATGAATCAGATGATAAAATTTGATGCCTATGCACCACCATAAGTCTCTTAAGACCAGAAGCCGACTTACAGGCCTTGCCACAGATAGCACAAGACACATTGTTTGCTCCTGGAATCTGCATGACATACATACATACATACATACACACAAAGTGTCCTTTATATATGTATAGATAGATAAAGCCCTTTCCGACGGAGTCGTTTACAAAGTTAGCCAACCGGTTAAAATGACGGCGGAATTGAACGAATTTTAAAGACAGTGTGGACAATCGGGAACGTCTGATGATGAAAGACGGTGTCTCGGGTCAGAGACATTTTGTCGGGAAACGAAGAACCGGGGGGGGGGGGGGAGAAGAAGAGAGAAAAAGAAGAAAGAAAAAAAGAAGTTAAAAAGTGGTTTCTTTTTTTGGATAGCATTTACAGTAAGTAAAACTGGTTGGTAGGTCTTTATTGATAGTGACAGATTAATTGAAGGGTTATGGACAGACTGTATCAGTAAAATGGCGGCGAGCAAGCCAAAAATAGTCGTCTCCTTCTGGGGTGGGAGGAGGAAGAGATGGGTGTGTATATTTTCCCGTCTGGCGTCTTGGATTGAATTCATGTCAAAATTTCAAATAATGATTCTTTTTTTTTCTGTTTCAGTGACGAAGGGGGAGGTGCTGCCTGGGGGTGATGATCCCCAACGATCACAGTGATATTAAATGTGAAGAAACAAGGAAATTATGGATTACCTCTTCATTGTCGTTACGCCCAGGTTAGAATATACCGACTGCACCTCTGCAGAGGGGTAATGATCCTCCAGTGGTGCTACCTGTTGGCCTGGGTGGCAATCCGTGATGCTTAAGGATAGAACCCAGGTGGATGAGCAGTCCATGACTTGTAATACTCCATTTTGGCTCTTTCTTGGGCTAGACGGTCGGTCGGAGAGGCCCCCTCCGATCAATTGGCTGGTCACATCAAGTCCTAGCACCTATATGATTGCCCAACTCTATTGCCCTTATGGAAACCCCCAACCCTTTTATCATGTGCTAAAAGTAGTTGCTGTGTCTAGCCACACTGAAGAGACGTGATTACTTTATATATATATATATATATATATATATATATATATATATAAAGTCGTCGGGGCGCCTAAAGTCGGTATCAGCCAGTCAGCGAGGGAGTCTATCCCCTTTTCAATAGCGCAAGACCAAGGAGATTGTTTTGGCGTCTGAGGTGGAGAGCCACACCTACCATCAGCTCCTTACTTTACCCTGTGCTACTCATACGCTGAGTTGGCGGGACCGGTATCGAACTAGGAACCTTGTGGTTTCTAGCCGAAAGTGCTACCGACTGAGCTAACCCGGATATGTATAAATTTTTAAATGTAAATAAATTTCTTTTAACGCAAACGTCAAACACGGATGTTTCTGAGTTGAAGGTGTATTTGCTAAACCAAGTCTTGTAAAATCCTGGAATTGCCAGTCAAAGTTTTGATTGATAGTCACAAATGATAAAGTGGCTGAAGTCTGTTCGGCAGTTTGCTTCCAGCAATGGACAGGGATGGTGGATGTCGTAAATAGTTACGTATACATGCATTATTGTTCAGAAAGACACTTACGAAGGTCGTTCAAAAAGTTCTGAAGTCTCACCCAGAAAGAAGAGCCACACATATTATGAATCTAGATAAACTAATTGCTAAGTAGGTGAGGCTCATGCAAATGAAACAAATCTAATGAGACAAATCTAAAATGAAGCAAGACAAAGGCCAAAGCAGTTTAAATATTTGGGGAAAGCTTAGAATTTCATGAACAACCATTCAATATATATATATATATATATATATATATATATATAATATCCATATAATGGACTCGTCGCCCCGAGTTCAAATCCTGGACGTGGTAATTGCATTTCACTTAGCGCTAATACCATTGGGAAAGGTATGAATCCTACTCTCCCTCCAGCTATGGATAAATAGTGGGGCAGACTGGGCTCTTTAACCTTGGTTAGGCAATCGGCATAGAAGGAAAACTCTGAATTCAGACCTGTTGAACTCCGCTTAAAAAATTGACCTTGTGTCACATCCTGCTCGTACGGAGGGGTTGGTAAATATATATATATATATATATAATATATATATATATATATATATATGATGATGATGATGATTGCCTTTCTTGACAGGAATAAGGCCATTTCTATAAGTACGGCGGTGATCGCGCGGTGCCCAGGCGTTCAGCTTTGTTTATTTACTGTTGTATATATGAGCCTCTTCCCCCGTTTCCTCTTGTATGCGACCGTACGTGACTGAGAAACCCAGCCTTTGACAGGCAGGCCCTGCCACACACCTCACATATATATATAAAAAAAAGTAAAGTCGACGGGGCGGCCTAAAGTCGGTATCAGCCATACAGCGAGGGAGTCTATCCCCTTTTCAATAGCGCTAGACCAAAGAGATTGTTATAGCATCTGAGGTGGAGCGCCACACCTACCATCAGCTCCTTACTTTACCGCACAGATCCCTGTGCTACTCATACGCTGAGTTGGCGAGGGCCGGTATCGAACTAGGAACCTTGTGGTTTCTAGCCGAACGCTCTACCGACTGAGGTAACCCGGCTTAAATGTGGGAAATGTGTCCATGACTTTCGTCATGAGCCATTTGCGTAGGGACCGGTTCAGGATAGAGTGCTCCAGCCGTTTTACCTCAAACCCCTTGCAGCTATCATAGACAGGTTTTCTCCATACTGCACGATTTGTAGCTATTCCCTCCCACTCATGAACGTTTATGTTGAGAGTTTTGATGTTGTTTTTGATAGCGTCCCTAAAACGCTTTTTGGGCTTGTGCCTCGGACGTTTCCCACATTGCAGTTCTCCGTAGAACAATTGCTTCGGGAGCCTGCTGTCTTGCATTCTGGCAATATCTTATTATAATGGAGATTGTGTGTTTTTCTGTCTGTAACCGAAACTATATTCCTACTCAAGTCACAATTCTCTTAGTTATTGACATCACATTCTCCATGATTTTATTTTTATCTAAACCTCAATTATTAATAAAATTGTCTTACATTATTAATACTGTTAACTATGTCTACATACTAACAACATGCAATTATATTTATATATACAACAAAATAGCGGTTTACAGTGTGAACGTGAAGGCTAATTTGCATATTAATATTAAAAAATCGAATTTAATAAATATGTGCTTAGTATTATTGATTTCTAACTGTTTGGTTTTATTTTAATGAATATAAGCAAAAATCTCTTCAATGAATCTTAAATGAAATGATTAACCAGATAAAATAACTGTCATTTTATTCTTTACTTCCTCTTATAACTAAATACTTAAATTAGAAAAAATAACAATGAAAGACGAGAGTGATGGAAGAGTAAGTTTCAGTTGTTTTATTTTTCGATTATATCCCCCTCTGTTTCAAATCTTTTTATCTGCATTCTTATTTAGTTTCATTAGCTTTTCTAATTCAATACGATATTCTATTACATTAAAACTTAAGTACTTGCATATATATATATAAAATTTGTTTTACATCTAAAATATATATATATGATATATATCATTTTACATCTAAAAACAGACCTAATTATCATTATGCACTGATGATAATTTTTTAAAATCCAAATATTGTTCAATATTAGCAAGGAAAAATGATATAAAAAGATATTCATTTTGACAACATTGTGTGTTTTATACTCTTTTATATATATATATATATATATATATATATATATATATATATATATGGTGACCCCAAAACACAAACCTTTTAATAAAAGTCAGGCTAGTTTTTTGAGGGGTTACCTTTTATATATATATTATAATTATATATATATATATATATATATATATATATATATACGTTAGGGCTGTGTGCGTATGGATTCAATGGTGCTTGGTTACTGACAATTTCACGTCTATACGATATATATAAAGAGAAAATATACACAGACACCCAGTGTGTGTGTGTGTGTGTGTGTGTGGTGTGTGTGTGTGTGAGAGAGAGAGAGAGAGAGAGAGAGAGAGAGAGAGAGAGAGAGAGAAAATGAGAGGGATGAGAGAGAGAGAGAGAGGAGAGAGATACAGATAAAAACATATATATATATATATACATATACACTATCATCTCTCTCTCTCTCTCTCTCTCACACACACGCACACACACACACACACACACTGGGTGTCTGTGTATATTTCTCTACATATATATATATATATATATATATATATATATATATAGAGAGAGAGAGAGAGAGAGAGAGAGAGAGAGAGGGAAAGAGAAAAAGAGAGAGAGACAGACAGAAACACAGATACGAACAGACATATAAATATATATACATATATATATATTCACACTATCTTTTATATATATATATATATATATGTATATGTATATGTATATGTATATATGTGTGTATGTGTGTGTGTGTGTGTGTGTGTTAGACAAATACCCAGGGATTGGAGAAGAAAAGCAGAAACCAAATTGCGAGTATTTTGATCGAAAGAAAAATAAATAAATAAATAAATAAATAAATAAAGTTGATTCTCCGATTGGCGCATCTCTGAAGCAGCCACAATTTGAGGAGAGAGAGAGAGTGGTTGTGGCGATAAGTGTGTGTGTGGGGGGGGGCAGGAGAGGTGTCACGTGCTGGTTAGAAACAAAAAGACCTTGAACCTTGGGGGTAAGTGCAGAGGGGGGGGGCATGCTTACCTCTTAAACGGCAGGTAGGTAGGTTTTTCTTTATGCAATCAATGCAAAAAACCGACACCCGAAAAATCCGCGCGTAAAACCAAATCAATACTCACCTGCAAAAAAAAAAAAAACAAAGGTTAGATATACATATGCAAATTATATAGACATATGCAAAATGTATACATATGTAAATTACGTGCAAAAATGCAAATTACAAATACATATGCAAATCGGGGTTATTTCCTATAAGTATGGGGCCGGGTTAGCTCAGTCGGTAGAGCGTTCGGCTAGAAACCGGAAGGTTCCTAGTTCGATACCGGTCCCCGCCAACTCAGCATATGAGTAGCACAGGGATCTGTGCGGTAAAGTAAGGAGCGGATGGTAGGTGTGGCGCTCCACCTCAGATACTAAAAACTATCTCCTTGGTCTAGCGCTATTGAAAAGGGGATAGACTCCCTCGCTGACTGGCTGATACCGACTTTAGGCCGCCCCGACGACTTTACTTTTACTATCATAAACAAAGGGGAACCACTCTTGACTGATAAATTATTTATTTTCCCATTAAACTAACCCTAAACCCTAACCATAACCCTAACACCGCCTTTTTTCCTTGTAGATAAATAAATAAATAATATATCAGTCAAGAGTGGTTCCCCTTTGTTTATGTTAGACTTACAGGAAATAACTGCATATTGTATGTATACATATTAAGATTTTGTACATATATATATATACCAACACCTTCACACGAGCAGGATGTGACACAAGGTCAATTTCTTAAGCGGAGTTCAACAGGTCTGAATTCAGATGTTTCCTTCTCCTAGACCGGTTGCCTAACCAAGGTTAAAGAGCCCAGTCTGCCCTACTATTTACCCATATCTGGAGGGAGAATAGGATTCATACCTTTCCCAAGAGTATTAGCGCTAAATTTTGTACATATATGTAATTCTAACGTTAGTGGAACATTAATTCTTTCAGAATACAAAGTGCGTCAAAAAAGTTTAAAATCCGGGTACTTTTCTTTATATGTATAATACAGTTTTAGTCTCAATATTTATTGAACATGCCTTATGTCTGATATCTCTAGAATGCCTGATAACAAACTGCAATATATAAAAAATATATCTAAGGTAGGTGTGTCATCTCCCTTGGTTGACATATGTATTTTCCAACCAACCAATCATAGGTCCGCAATTTTTGGCACCAGAAATCAAAGATAAGTATCTATCATTTTTTTTTTTTCAAACAGCATCTCGAAGGCAGCAGATGTTTACATTTGTCTCTCCTATTGTAACGAGATAATGAAGGTCCTGACTTTTGCCAGCCCTACTATAGAAAAAGAAGGAAGAAGAAATGAAACTGTTGCATAGTGCCTTTTCTTTGACGGTACTAAATAGGTATACGTTGCATACCTCTTTACCGGCACTATATATCTATATATTATATACTTCTCTTTTACTTCTTATTCTTGACGTCTATTCTTCTGGCCGGATCTGGTATATCTTCTAAGGTCTCGTCTGGTCTTCTATTGAGGGTTCCGGGTCTGGTTCCTGCTGGGGATCGTTCCTTATCAGAAGCCTTGTGTCATTGATAGCTTTTAGTAATAACAACAAGACTTCGATTTACGATGATGTTACTTTATTCCTAGAACCCCAGACCAGACAATCACGCAGTGAGCTCACATCTTGCTATCTTCGCTTCTAAGTTCTAACTCTCTAACTGTCCAACTGACTAACTGAGTTGCTTACACCTTAAACCGGAAGGGGGCTTTCTATTGCCTTCCGATTCTCACGATCATCCCCAGAACGCAAGGTCAGAGTGAGGTCAACCATTGTCACTCACTCTCAAGGCCATCAGCTGTACTGATCGCCATAAGGATTTCTATACTACCTTAAAAAGTAATAGGGATCCATAATTATGTAACAAAACAAGGTGGAGGCTTTGAAAAAGCGTGGAGTGATGAACGATCGAGTGTCAACCGGAAGTTTCGGGTGTTGACCGAAACCGGAAGTCAAGTAGTGACGTGGACGACGAAGAAAAATACCGGCCCCTTTTTGCTTTCCGACGTCGTAGGCTACGGATCGGACTTTGGGTCCCTTGTGGGATCACAGTAACCTAGCAGTGTTCTCTCTCTCTCTCTTTCTCTCTGTCTTTCCTTCTCTCCGATACAACCCACGACAGGGTCGTCTCGACCCTGGAAATAAAAGCTAAGCAGCTTGTGACGATATATTTCTCGCGCTTGTACTTTTTTTTTATCAACAAGATGACCGCCACGTGCAGAACGCCTTTTTAGTGTTGTGAATTTGGAGGCACGTTGACAAGACCCGCTGTACAACGAATATACACCACGTTACACTATGAAGAGAGAAGACAAGAAGAGCCGTTTGTGAGTATGAAAACTTAATTCTCGTTTCACATGTTGATGTTAAAAAATATTCAATTGAAACTTGGGGGGGGGGCGTATTCCTTATACAAACTAGATTTGATTATCTAAATTATTGGTATAATGTTTACCACGCCATACAGAGGAAAATATTTCTAATATTAAGGAAAAATATGGAATGATCTTGTAATTTTTTATTCCTAAAACCAAAACCAGCAGAAATATAGATATGCAAATCGGTCTACAATTAAAAGACGGTTCTTGCAGACCTCATCAAGCGTTTGAGAATACCTGATTGAACAATAACAAAAATGCCAATTGAAACAAAACTCCTTCTAAATATAATGGGCGTTAACAAAGACGTGGGTTGTTCCCAGTCATTTATGTTATAGTGTATTGCTGTCTCTAATTTGTTGGCCACAAGGGTGAAAAAAATTATTTGCCTTCTAAAATTTCGTTGTAAAACAGAGGTGACACAATTTTTGTTGTTGTTATTTACTAAGGTGTTGCAATTTTAACCTCTCCCACAAAACCTTTTAAGATTTAACTTTCTTCTGTACGGCAATTACAATTTTAAAAAAACTCAACTTCAACAACCCATTTAAAAGTGAAAGTATACACTTCAAACTAAGTTTGTCTTAGTTTCATGAAATAATCTGTGCATGTAATAAAGTTTCTGTANTTCTGTCTCCTCCAATATATTATATATATATATATATATATATATTATATATATATATATATATAATTGAAAGAATGATAAAGAAAGAAATATTAGAATGATAATATAGGATATTTTAATCAATTTTACTTACACGTGTTTCGTGAGATGTTATTCATGTGTCATTATTCAAACTATTATTATTTTTAGATAATCAAAAGAAATGAATAATGATAAATTTGATTATTTGATTATTTAAAAATAATAATAGTTTGAATAATGTACACATGGATAAAATCCGGACCGAAACACGTGTAAGTAAAATTGATTAAAATTATCCATATATTATCTCCATCTATACTTTCTTTCCTTTATTCATTTTTTCAACATTACGTCGGATTCACTTCCAGTTTCATTTACACACACACCACACACAACACACACACACACACACACATATATAATATATATATATATAATATATATATATATATATATATATATATATATATTGGTGTGTGTGTTGTGTATGTGTGTGTGTGTAAGAGAAAAATATATCTGACATGATTGAAAATAATAGATTGACAGACATCAACTGGGTGAGAAATATATAGATAGATAATTTGAACACTCTTAGAGAGAGAGAGAGAGAGGGAGAAGAGAGAGAGAGAGAAGAGAGAGAGAGAGAGAGAGAGAGAGGGGAGGAGAGGGGAGAGGGGGAGAGAAAGAGATATGCGAGAGGCACAATGAAGAGATAATAACTCTTTTATTTTATCTCTCTTAATTCGTACTTCATTCGACGCAATGCGTAAACCGACGCTTGTTTCCACACTTTCATTTATGCGCATGCGCCCGGGCGTTTACGCGTACGCCACCACTTTTGATGCAATTTTACGGTTTCGTTTTGCGCCTGCGCCGTCAGGCAATGTCCCGCGAGCGCCTCTATATCCAGCGGATATTTTGGTCACGATTCCTAAAAGAGGTGAAAGATTCATTACAGAAGATGAATTACGGTTTGAATATCAAATTGAGACTATTTATAAAAAAGAAAAGAAAAATATCAAAGGCGGGAGAAAAAAGATGTGAACAACGAAAGTTCTGGGTTAGGGTGCGCAATACACCCACAGGTACACGGATGCAACACACCACCACACATACACGGATACACGCATACATACACGTATACATACACGGTGCACCACAAACACACATACATACATACTACATAACACACACGTACACGCAGATTTAAAATAGTTCTGGGTTAGGGTGTCGCTAAACACGCACAGGTACACGGCGCGCACACACACATACACGGATACACACATACATACACGTATACATACACGAACATACACACACACACATACATACATACATACAGTACATACACACACGTACACGGCTGATTAAAAAAAGGTTCTGGTTAGGTGTGCAAAACACCGCACAGTACACGCGCGCCACACACACACATACAGTGATACCACACATACATACACGTATACATACACACACACACACCACCACATACATACATACAACACGTACACGCAGATTTAAAAATTTTCTGTTAGGGTGTCGCAAAAACGCACAGGTACACGGCGCGCGTGCGCACACACAAAATACACAGATACACACACACCACACAACACGCGCATACATACATACAGGCATAAATAACATGCACACACGCATGCTACATGAGAATACACACGCACTACATACATACACATACGCTCATATTTAAGAAATTCTGGGTTAGGGCGTTGCAAAACGCACAGGTACACCACGCGCACACCACATACACCACACACCCAACACAACGCATACATACATACAACACGCATACATACACACACCGCGCCACATACATAGAAACACACACGCATACATACACACAAATACATTTTTAGATTTTAATAAAGTTTTGGTGTCGCACAAAACGCACAGGTACACACGTGTGCAACACACATACGCACGCACATACAAGGTAGATCTAAGTGAGCTATGGTTAGCGGTCACGAAACACAACACACACACACCACACACATACAACACACACACACACACGATACACGCACACACATGTTATACTCACATAAATACAAAAAGATACATACGCAGATACAAAATCACAGACACGCATACTTACACGAATACACTACACACACACATACATACACGCAGATTTAGAGTTCTGGGTTAGGGTTCACACAACACATGCATACGCACACACTCATACTCAGCCATACATATACAAAAACACATACACAAATAAATGCACATACACACACTGGCACACACACACACACACAACACACACACACACACACAACACACACACACACACACACACATACGGTAGATTTTAACATGGTCGACAATAAAAATAAATTTAAAATCCGAGATAAAAAATCTTTAAATAAAACGAAATTTTTTCTCTCTTTCTTTTTCACTGATACACTACACACTGATACGAATACACTACACACACACATGCATACACGCGTGATTTAAGAGTTCTGGGTTAGGGTGTTCACACAACACATGCATACGCACACACTCATACTCAGCCATACATATACACAAACACATATGCACATACACACACTGACACATACACACACACACACACAACACACACACACACACACACATACCGGTAAATTTAAACATGGTCGACAATAAGAATAAAATTTAAAATCCGAGATAAAAATCTTTAAAAATAAGACGAAATTTTTTCTCTCTTTCTTTTTCTTTAAATTGCAATTGATTGCGAACCATTATCAAGTTTATTTTAAACTCTCACTTTTAATCCTTTTAGTACTCCAGCACTCTCCACAGTATTCTCGATTTAAATTCATTGATCTTTTTTCCAAACAACCAGGTGTCTTTTAGCCGAGATCAAGTCACAGCATATCTATAAATCTATCTATTTCAGTCATTTCAGAAATATTTTTCGCTTATATATATATATACTAGACAAAACGTAACCCATTGGGTCACCCATTCAGCTCTGAGTAAATAATTGAGATTAGGGAAAAGGGATTTTGCAAAGAGAATGAAATTTTTAAAAATGAATAAATACGGCCGGGCAAAACCTTAAAATCATTTTGGTAGCTTTCTAAGAAAGGAAATGTTTGACCTCATTTAAGCTAATTTGTGAAATTTAACATAGAAATACATTTCAAATTCTCCCGTCTCTCTCTCTCTCTCTCTCTCTCTCTCTCTCTCTCTTCTTTCTTTCTTTCTGTCTGTCTCTTCTTTCTGGAACGTAGAGAGAGAGAGAGAGAGAGAGAGAGAGAGAGAGAGAGAGAGAGAGATAATAACATCATATAACAAGGAGGTAGTCAAGAGATACACAGAGGGGAAGAAAGAGATTGACAGAAAGTAAAGTAAGAGATTGGTCAGTGTTTGACTTAATTGCAAATTACGACTAATTAGAACCAATTAAAACAAACATTTTTTCACACATAATTCAAATCTAAAAGTAAGGAATAATTTAGTATAATTTTCGTGTCATTAAACTAAACAGTAAAAAAAACTTTAGGAATCAAAAGTTGATTAACTCAGCTTTAGTATAATAATAATAATAATAATAATAATATAATAATAATAATATATACATATATATATTATTATTTGCTCCTTTTGAGTTTTCACATCAGTATTCGTTGATGGTCTTTCACTGGAGTCTGAGTGACAGCAAGTCTCCTCAGGTCTCCAGGACTCTTCTGAGTATTCTGGCAGATTGCAGCAGTGCAGTGTTCTGAATGGTTTCAATCCTTCCTCTGATTCCCAAACTTTCCAAACCCTTTTCAATCCTTTTGGGACCGTTCCAAGTGCACCAACTACAATTGGTATACTTTCACTTTCATATTCCATAACTTTTTCAGTTCTCTGGCAAGGTCCAGATATTGTCATTTTTTCATTTTTCTTTAGCTTCACACTGTGATTTGCTGGAACTGCAAAATCTACCAGTTGACAAGTTCTTTCTTTTTTGTTTATCAACACTAGATCTGGTCTTCTTGCTGGGATAAGGTGATCCGTTTTTATCTCAAAGTCCCAGAGAATTTTGTGCGTTTCGTTCTCAAGAACAGATTCTGGTTTATGCGTATACCATTTTGTTGTATGGTCAAAGTTTAATTTTTTGCATAATTCCCAGTGGATCACCTCCCCAACCCAGTCGTGTCTAGTTTTGTACTCCCGTTGTGCTAGTTTGCTATATTCGCATAGTACATTATTATTTATTATTATTATTATTATATTATTATTATTATTATTATACTTGCTAAGTAGTAATATGAAGAAAAAGGGGGAGAATTTTGTCTCATTTCCTGAGTGACCTCAGCCCCACCCCCTTCTAGCCAATAATTTCAAGGGTCTGACTTTGTCAAAGTCATTTCACATTGTAGCCATCTTTACAATCTAACAGCTTCCTTAAGTTTCAAGAGAAAGGCAAGAGGTCTGTAGGGTATCACATTTAGAGGTTCCACTTGAAATAAAATTAACACATTCGCCATTAGACGACACACATGTGGGTCATGTAGGGGTGGGTATCGCCTCAGACGCACATGTGTGTCCATTCCTTCTTATTTTCAGGGAAACACTATAACAAAGACAACAGTCCGAAAAATCTAGACAATACAAACGTTTCTGTGATTTCGAAATATTTTGGAGATCTAACGTTTGGGATTAACCTCCTGGGTAAATTATGTTCGGCTGAACTTGCATATATATATTGCATATATATATATATATATATATATATATATATATATCACACATGCACGTGCGTGTGGACTGACTGTCACTTGCTAAGTAGTAATATGAACAAAAAAAGGAGAATTTTGTCTCATTTCCTGAGTGACCTCAGTCCCCCCCCCTCTAGCCAATAATTTCAAGGGTCTGACTTTGTCAAAGTCATTTCACATTGTAGCCATCTTTAAAATCTAACAGCTTCCTTAAGTTTCAAGAGAAAGGCAAGAGGTCTGTAGGGTATCACATTTAGAGGTTCCATTTGAAATACAATTAACTCATTCGCCATTAGACGACACACATGTGGGTCTTGTAGAGGGTGGGGGTATCGCCTCAGACGCACATGTGTGTTAAACTGCTTACGTCACATTAACCAAAATCGTCATAACATAGAATAAATACACTCGAAATTTGAACATGCAACATTAGACAGTCCTCATTGTTTTTTAAAACAAGTTTTAATAAATACATGACTGGTATTATATATCTATATATAGTTTGTTTTATTTTAATACATATTTAAAGTTTACATTTCAAATTGTTTTATTTTTTAATCCTTTAATGAATTTGATGATTTTACTTACTTAGGGTACAAACTCGCTGACATTGAATTTTTAAGTCGCACCCCTCGGCAATATGTTTCAAAAATCTATTTTTACATCGCCCGGGGGGCGTTTTTTATTTTGCTAGTTAGAATAATGTAAACAATAATACGTGGGAAAAGTATAAAAGTCTAAGCCTTCATAATTCTATCGGTTAAATATTAACAAAATATAATCTATAATAGCATTTTCAAATGTATCACTCGTGTTGTTTGGAGTGTAAAAACATTGTCGAATAAAAACAAAATCACAAAACAAAATTCTATTATTATTATTGAGCACTTTATATTTGTTATATCGCTGACTTATCATTGTGCATCTTGCATCAACTAACCATTGTTTATATATATATAATTCCTCTATCAAAAATTCAATATCAAAAATTTAATATATACCCTTTGCCCATTAGGTTGTGTTCTGTGGATTAGGCCCCAAACTGGGAAGTCGTGGTCCTAGAGGTGCCCTTGCCCTCTGTAATCCTGCGATGGGATACATGGCAGTATAGGTTAGGTGACTGCGCATTTGAAGTAATATTACCATTGACTAGATGATTTGACATTCTCCGTTTGCGGCATCGGCTGGTGGCCCAGTGTGTTAAGTCCTCTAGTGGCGGAGATTGCGGTATGCACTGCTGATGAGACCAAAGGAGGTCGAAACAGCTGTCCAGTGCTCCGGATGTCGCAAATGGTGTTTGCCGAGTTGTCTGGTCGTGGTAATATGATTCAATAATTATCAATTATATATATATATATATATATATATGTATGTATATATATATATATATACTTTCATTGTTTATATATACGTATATATATACATTCATTTTTATATATATGTATATATATATACATTCATTGTTTATATATGTGTATATATATATATATATGTATGTATATATATATATACTTTCATTGGCTGTATATTCGTATATATATATACATTCATTGTTTATATGTATGTGCATAAATGATATATATATATATATATATATATATACATATATATATATATAATATATATATATATATATACATTCATTGTTATATATATATATATATATATATATATATATATATACATTCATTGTTTATATATATATATATATACATTCATTGTTATATATATATATATATATATAAATTCATTGTTTATATATATATATATATATATATATATATATATATATATATATATATATATTCATTGTTCATTTCTATCTCAGTAAATACGACTTCAATCTCGATACTTTTATGACACACCTTGTCTCCCCCCCTCTCTCTCTCTCTCTCTCTCTCTCTCTCTATATATATATATATATATATATATATATATATATAGAGAGAGAGAGAGAGAGAGTTGTAGAAAAATTACACCTTCATCAGTCCCCCTGATGAAGGTGTAATAGTAACACCGAAACTGCGGTCGGGATATAACTTTTTCTACAACTATTAATGCTCTATATTTACAATATATTGAGCCCTATAGGATTAACTACTTACGCTATGTTTACATAGTTATATCCCATCAATGAAAGAAATATATATATATATATATATATATATATATATATATATATATATATATATTCTCAACAGAAATCAAAAGATACAATAGGTGTATTCTAAGACCTCCTTAATTCATATAATTCCAAAAGTTTTGAGGTTTTTGTTATTTAAGAAAAGTGATATGTAAAAGTCGTCGGAGTAGCCTAAAGTCGGTATCAGCTAGTCAGCGAGGGAATCTATCCCTTTCACTAGCACTAGACCAAGGAGATCTATTAGCGTCTGAGGATGGCGCCACACCTACCATCAGCTCCTTACTTTACCGCACAGATCCCTGTGCTATTCATACGCTGAGTTGGCGACGTCGGTATCGAACCAAGAACCTCGAGGTTCCAGCCGAACACTCTATCGACTGAGCTAGCAACCTCAACGAATACCGCGTGCGATGTGCGGAACACTTGACAGCTGTTTCGACCTAATTAGGTCTCATCTGCGTATACCGCGATCTACCCCCCAACAGAGATCGAACCGACACAACACATTAAGTTATTGTAGTGGCGCATTTATTATTGACAAGTTGATTTGGAGAGTTTCGTGTGTGGCGTGAGCCGGTGGCCTAGAGGTAGAATCTCTGTCTCTGCGCTCTGGGGTCCCCGGTTCGATCTCTGTCGGAGGGAGATCAAGGTATACACTGCTGATGATACTTAATTAGTTCGAAACAGCTGTCCAGTGTTCCGCTCGTTCACCGAGGTTGCTTGTCATGATTATTCAATTATATCAAATTCTCTCTACGTATCTATATATATATATATATATATATATATATATATGTGTGTGTGTGTGTGTGGATATATATATATATATATATATATATATATATATATAAAGAATAAATGAAATAATGAAGGAATGAATCAAAGAAAGAAAGAAAGAATGAGTTAAGAATGAAAGAATTAAAGAAAAAGAAAGAAAAGGTGTAAGCAAAGAAAGAAGGAAGAAAGAAAGAATTAGGAAAAAAGAATGAGTGTTAAGAAAGAAAGTAGGAAAGAAAGAAAAAGTTTTAACGAAGAAAGAAAGAATGAATGAAAGAATTAAATAAAGTGTTAAGAAGGAAAAAGTAAAGGAAAGAAGAAAGAAAGAGTGTTAACGAATAAATAAAGAAAAATGAAAGAATGAAAAGATAGGAAAGAAATAATGAAAGGAAGAAAGACAGAGTTTTATCGAAGAAAGAAGGGAAGAAAGATAAACTGTTCGGAAAGAAAGACAGAAAAAGTTTTAATAAACAAGAACGAAAGAAGAAAAAGGAAAAAGTGTTAAGAAAGAAAGAAAGAAAGAAAGAAAGAGATTTAATAAAAAGGAACGAAGGAAAAAAGAATGAAAGAAAGAGTCCTGAGAACGAAAGAAAGAATTTTAATGAAGAAAGAAAGAAAGATAAAGTGTTAAGAAAGAAAGAAAGAAAGAAAGGGTTTTAACGAAGAAAGAAGGAAATATATAATTAAAGAAAGAAAGAAAGAAAGAAAAAAAGAAAGAAAGAGCTTTAATAGAAATGAACGAAAGAAAAAAGAATGAAAGAATGAGTCCTGAGAACGAAAGAACAAAAAAGAATGAAAGATCAAGAGTTAAGAAAGAAAGAAAGAAAGAAAGAAAGAGTTTTGATGAAGAAAGAAGGAAATATATAATTAAAGAAATATTTAAGAAAGAAAGAAAGAAAAAAAGAAAGTACGTAAAAGTCGTCGGGGCGGCCTAATGTCGGTATGAGCCATACAGCGAGGGAGTCTATCCCCTTTTCACTAGCGCTAGACCAAGTAGATTATTTTAGCGTCTGAGGTGAAGCGCCACACCTACCATCAGCTCCTTACGAAAGAAAGAGACATATTAAATGAGAGAGAAGGAAAAAATAAAGAAACAGTGTAAGAAAGAGAAGAAAAGAAAGAGAGATTTAGTCAAAGAAGAAAAAAAAGAAAACATAAGAAATGTGTGTGGGTGGGAGAAGAATCTCCCTTACCCCTTCGCCCCAATTGTTCTCCCCCCCACACACTTATTCCCCCCCCTTTCCAGCCCCACTCACCGTACATCTACAATCGGCACGGAATATTCTGCACGGAAATGAAGCAATGTCGAAGAAAAACCCATAAATCACCAAAGCAAACAGATTTTCCCGCCGCTGCGTCGGTAAGAACACGCGCATGCGCACCTCACCACTTCCTTCTTCGACCCTTCTCAGTTCCCGGAAGTAGCAGCCACGGGGAAGCGACTTTGATGGATTGTTGATAAAAGCAATAGTCATCGTCGAATTGGAGAGTTCCATATCTTTCATGTCACCAATCAACATCAACACCCTCAACGCCATAGTCACACTCACCAACAACAAGCGATAAAAGCAACCACAACACTTCAACCAAAACTACCACCAATAATAACAACACTTTAAAATTTCCCAGTTATTTGTAGGTGGAAAATTTCACGTATCAATTCAAATAAAAATTATTCGTTTATACTATGATTGTTACATAATTATTAGTTTCCTAATATTTATGTACAGTAGTGTAGAAACCAAAATGGCTGTTATAAGTTGCAGCCGGTGGCCTTGAAGGATGAGTGACAAGGCTTGACCTTATCCTGATCCTTCCGGTGGATACCGTGAGAATCGGAGGAGAAGACCCTCTTCCGGTTTAGATTAGAAAGAGATTTGTTTAGTTAGATCGGCCAAAGACCACGACGTTGGTAAGTCGTGTTATGCACGGTGCCGACTCAATCTGGCAAGTAGTCTGGTGGGGATTTCAGAATAAAATATTATCTAAGTAAATCGAAGTCTTGTGTTATTATCTAAAAACTACCAATGACACAGGGCTTCTGATAAAGAGAAATCCCCAATGGAAGACCAGACACGAAGTCCCCAAGACGAAGTCCAGACGCTAGAAGAGATGTTAGAAGATGAATAGAAGTAAGAAAGTAAGGAAAGAGGTATACAATATGATAGGTATAACCAAAATGGTCCTAAAATGCGTTTTTGACAAAATGACTTTAGCCCCCCCCCTACAGAAAATGTCTATCTATGCGAAAGTTGTGTGTTAATATACTAAATACTGATGGTATTTTTCTTTCTTTCTATCTTTCTTTCACAGCTTTAATAATTTCTTTAATAATAAATTCTCCTTCATTTTCTAACTAATTCTTTCCCTCTCTCCATCTTGGCATTTTTTCCTTCTCCCCCCCCCCAACACTAATCCTCCCGCAGTCTATTTAATAATAAAAGTCTCTGTTTGTGATAATTTTTCGTGACCAAATTTGCATAACTTGATATTTTATTCCTGCGTTCTGTCTTTCTTTCTTTCTTTCTTTCTTTCTTTCTTTCAGGCTGTATATCTTTCTTCTTTCGTTCTCTCTTTTTCTTTCTATTTTTTCAGACTGTATATCTTTCTGCCTTCTTTCTTCTCTTTCTTTCTTTCAGACTCTATATCTTTCTTTCTTTCTTTCTTTCTTTCTTTCTTTCTTTCTTTCTTTCAGACTGTATATCTTTCTTTCTTTCTTTCTTTCTTTCTTTCTTTCTTTCTTTCTTTCTTTCTTTCTTTCTTTCAGACTGTATATCTTTCTTTCTTTCTTTCTTTCTTTCTTTCAGTATATCTTTCTTTCTTTCTTTCTTTCAGACTGTTTTTCTTTCTTTCTTTCTTTCTTTCTTTCTTTCAGACTCTATATATTTCTTTCTTTCTTTCTTTCTTATAGAAATATTAAACCATTATCCGGACTTTATCGTTTTTAGTAAATACATTCGGCTTAATATTTATAGTTCAAAACTTAAAATAAATTTCGTAGACGAATTATGTCACATATTTCTGAAATAGAACGCTACTAACGGCAATAGAATGCTAAGATTTGTCTCATTT
>CM042177.1:252225-254725 GCA_023376005.1 Doryteuthis pealeii
GCGTAGAAATCAGCTATTATGTGGTTATGGATCCATTTCCACTCACAGGTATCTGAATATACCCATGAGCTTCATCAGACCGCTATCTTTATTGAAAAATTCAATATTTCTTGATCGACGCTAATGGCGGTTATTTAGAGTGAAATTTAAGCTGCGTAGTACCTGATCAGTACTTGGATGGGGGACAATTTGGGGAATCCAGATACTATAAGTCACTTTTATTTTTCAACTTTTCTGGGTTTTCTTTCTTTTTTTTTTTACCTTTTTCTAAAAAAACTTAAATTATTGGCCGCATGAAGCTGAAGGATGGAACTCTGCTGGCTGCGTAATCGATATGTAATACTCCACTTTGGCCCTTACTTGGGCTAAATGGGCGGTTGGAACCCTAATAGGTACTACCAGTCCAGGAAGCTGACAATGTAGGGGTAATCCATACTATTCAGAACTGTAGCCTCACCTCTAGATTTAATTTAATGTCATACCCAGGACATTGAGATTAAAGAAAGAAGAAAGACAATTGAAAATTTCAAAATGATAAATGGAATTATTAATTATTCAAGACATTTTTTAGAGTAAAATATTTTTGAAATAAATTTCATAATCAGATAAAAAAAACCTTGGAGGGTTCTTTCGGAAATTTATCTCATGAGAGGTAAATGTTAATTTCGTCGGGATCTCGGCTTACGCTCAAATCACGCGGAATCCGCCTGTTCTCGTTCGGGCGCCGAAGTTAAGCAGCGTAGCGTCTGACTAGTACTTCGATGGGTGACTACTTGATAACTCCACGTACTGTAAGAAACTTTTATTTTTCAAACTTGCTGCGTTTTCACTTTAATTTTTAAGTTTTGCAAAAAAAGTTTAAGATTTTCAAATTTCGTTGTGCTTTCGGCTAACGGTCAAAGCACGCCGAACACACCGGTTCTAGTTCGATCACAGAAGTTAAGCAGCGCAGCGCCTGATTAGTACTTGGATGGGGAACCACTTCGGAACTCAAATTACGGTCATAGCACGCTGAACACACCGGTTCTCGTAAATCACTTTTATTTCTCAAATTTACTGCGTTTTCACTGTTTAATTTTTATGTTCTACAAATAATGTTTAGAATTTTCAAATTTCGTCGACCTTTCAGCTTACGGACAAAGTACGCTGAACACACCGTTTCTAGTTCGATACACGAAGTTAAGCAGTGTAGCACCTGTTTAGTACTTGGATGGGGAACCTCTTGAGAACTCCAGGTTCTGCCAGTCACTTTTATTTTTAAACCTTGCTAGGATTTCTGTTTTACGTTTTTTTTTCTTTTTACTAAAAAAAAATTTCAAAAGCCATCACGGAACTTTGAACCTAACCCTTTATTTAGTCCACGGGGGTATCCTGTTCTCATTTCGCTAACCATAGCTGGGGTAGGAGTTGTGCTAATTTTTCTAACTGCTTTCACTCAGGATTGAACTCGGGAACCAGAGATAACCGTCACTTAGGCTGTACTGGGCTGTTAAGTAGACCTAACATAGAAATGAATACAATTTGGGAACCCATAATTAAGAAGGCAGCTCAGAAAGAAAATTCCCAAGTTCGAAAAGAAGATTCCCGAGTCCGAGAAAGTTCCCGAGTCCGACAAGAAATACCTGAAGAAGGTCGGAGGGTATATCGGCCGAAACGTTGTACAAATAACAATGAAGATGGGACAATAGTCCGAACAACGCTAATAATACTAATCTTCAAGCCTCATCTCAAACATTCAGAGAAAAATTTCAAATTTCATCTTTGTTCTTTTACCAAAAATTTTATACATATCTTCATTGTCGGATTTTTATACACATTTTCTTCTATTTAACCCATAGATAGGACCCTAACAGGTACTACCACTCCGGTTCAGGGTGGACCTGGGAGTATTGGCAACGAAGGAGCACTTCCTCCCCAAAGATCCAGAATTCGAACCACACCACTAGAATGTCAATTCGATTTAAGTTTGGTTTGGCTTGTTTTGTTTTACGGCATATCAACCTCAGTGGGTCATTTAATTCGACAAAATTTTGAAATAAATTCATTCTTAATGGATACTCCATTTTTTAATAAATACATTTTTCTATTTAACCCATAGATGGGACCCTAACAGGTACTACCACTCCGGGTCAGAGTGGACCAGGGAGCAATGGTGATGAAGGGGTGCTCCACATTCCCCAAACCTCCAGAACTGGAACCTCATCATCAGATAGAGTTTAACGTCATTCCCAGGGCATGCAGACCCTCAGCCACCGCCTTCTAGCATCCATATGATAAAAAGGGTTTGGGGCTTGCCATAAGGGCAATAGGTTTGGGACAATCATATAGGTGCTAGGGCTTACGGTCAAAGCACACTGAACACACCAGTTCTCGTTCGCTCACTGGCATTAAGCAGTTAATAAGAAAAGTATTAATAGTAATACTTCTCTCGTGTTTTAAACATTGATATTTATATGGAATCACGTCTTGGCGTTTCGACTTCCCATGTTCTATCATATTT
>CM042177.1:263768-266268 GCA_023376005.1 Doryteuthis pealeii
CTTTCCAAACCCTTTTCCAATCCTTTTGGGGACTGTTCCCAAGTGCACCAACTATAATTTGGGTCATTATCAATTTCACTTTCATATCCATATTTCATATTCCATTTTATTTATTATTTATTAATTTTTCACAACAGCATTAGCTGGTGGTATTTCCCTGGAGTCTAAGTGACAACAAGTCTCCTCGGGTTTCCAGGACTCTTCTGCGTATTCTGGCAGATTGCAGCGGTGCAGTAGTCTTGATGGTCTCAATTCTTCCTCTGATTTCCTGATCCTTCAGTCTTTTTTCCAAGTTTATTGAGACCGTTCCAAGTGCACCAACTACAATTGGTATCACTTTCACCTTCATATTACTCAGCCTTTTCAATTCTCTGGCAAGGTCCAGGTATTTATCCATCTTTTCATTTTCCTTCAGCTACACCCTGTGATCTGCTGGAACTGCAAAATCCACCAGTTGACAAGTTCTTTCTTTTTTGTTAATCAGCACTAGGTCTGGTTTTCTTGTTGGGATAAGGTGATTCGTTTTTATTTCAAAGTCCCAGAGAATTTTATGCATTTCATTCGCAAGAACAGATTCTGGTTTATGCATATACCATTTTGTTGTATGATCAAAATTTAATTTTTTGCATAATTCCCAGTGGATCACCTTTCCAACCCAGTCATGCCTAGTTTTGCTATATTCGCATAGTACATAGTTTACAGTCTCATCTCTACACGCACAGTCTACATTTACTGTTTGTTGGGTCTTATCAATTTTAGCTTTGATATAATTTGTCCTTATCGCATTATTTTGTGCAGCAATTATTAGTGATTCAGTTTTTCTCATAAGGTTTCTATTATTATTATTATTATTATTATTATTATTATTAGTAGTAGTAGTAGTAGTAGTAGTAGTAGTAGTATTGTTTTCATTTCTAAAGTTTAGTCTAAAGTTTAGAGTTTGGGAATAAAAACTAAATCTGTATTAGATTTACACACACACACACTCACACACACACACACACACACCACACACATATATATATATATAATTATATATAATTATATATATATATATATATATATATATATTTATATAGCAAATATATGCACCCTCCGGGTGCAAGTATTATGTTTTTAATGTAATGAAATATTGTATTAAATTAGAAAGTCTAATAAGAAGGCAGATAAAAAAGATATGTAACAGAGTGGGGGTATAATAGAAAATAGAAATGAAACTTACTCTCTTCCATCACTCCCGTCTTTCATTGCTGAATTTTACTTATTATTTAACTATTTAGTTAAATTAGGAAATAAAGAAATAAAATGACAGTTATTTTTCTTGTTAATGGATTTCATTTAAGATTCATTGAAGAGATTTTTGCTTATATTTATTAAAATAAAACCAAACAATTAGAAAATCAATAATACTAAGCACATATGTAATAAAATCACATTTTTAAATCAATATGCAAATTAGCCTTCCCATTCACACTGTAAACCGCTAGTTTTTGTATATATAAATACACATTGCATGTTATTTATGTAAGATATGGACAACACTAATAAAAGGTGAGCAATTTTATTAATAATTGGGGTTTAAATATAAATAAAATCATGGAGAATGTGATGTAAATAACAAAGGGAATTGTGACTTGAGTAGGAATATAGTTTCGGTTACAGACAGAAAAACACACAATCTCCATTATAATAAGATATAATAATGTGCAGCAATCATTAGTGATTCCGTTTCTCGTTATTATTATTATTATTATTAGATTTTCACACCCACCTTAGCTGAGGGTTCACTGGAGGCTGAGTGACAGCAAGTCTCCTCAGATATCCTGGACTCATATGTGTATTCTAGCCGATCTTAACAATGCTGTAATTTGGATGGCCTCGATTTTTCCTCTGATTTCCAAATCACCAAAATTCTTTTCCAGAGATTTGGGGACTGTTCAAAATGCACCAATTACCATTGGTACGACCTTCACCTTCATATTCCACTGTTTTCTCAGTTCTCTGGCAAGGTCTAAGTATTTGTTTATCTTTTTGCTGTATTATTATTATTATTATTATTAGTAGTAGTAGTAGTAGTAGTAGTAGTAGTAGTTTTTCCCACCAGCGATAGCTGATGACCTCTCACTGGAGTTTGAGTAACAAAAAGTCTCCTCAGGTCTCCAGTACTCTCCTGAGTATTCAACAATAAATACAGCAGTCTGGATGGTCTCAATTCTTCCTTTGATTTCCAGTTCCTCTAGAATTTTTCTAAGCTTTCTGGGACGATTTCAATGGCGCTGACCAAGGACATTATTTCAGCGTCTGAAGTGAAGCACCACACCTAACAAAAGCTCCTCACTTTATCGCACAGATCCCTGTGCTACTCTGAGTTGGCGAGGGCCGATATCGAACCAGGAAACTTATGATTCCTAACGGACGCTCTATCAACCGTAGAATATGTCAAATTAGAAAGATCAATGAAATTAAATAAGAACGCATATAAAAAGATTACTCTTATTTA
>CM042177.1:278768-293768 GCA_023376005.1 Doryteuthis pealeii
TCTAATCATCATCAAGTTTGAAATGGCCGGAAATAACAAAACATTAACAAAGTCGTTTTTTCTTTTAAGTGAAGCAATTAAAACTGAAAATCACTTTTTTCACTTATGGAAGCCGATTAATGTCAGGAAAATTAGTTTTTTGAATGTATTTAATTTCTTAATTACTTCGATTTTTGTTTGTTTTGTTTTGTTTTGTCCTGAAGATGATCGGAGATTTATACCCACCTCCTCCCATTCCATCAGGAGAAAACTCACCCCGCAATTTCCACAAGAAAAACAAAGTTACGATTTTTGGGGCCATCCTTTTGGCTTCAAGCAAGAGCACTGTACAGCGGAGATCTTTTGTGTTAAGCAGAGCGCGATCCTTAGTTAAGCATCCTTGCGTTCCTCCTTAGTGTCCCTTAATATTGGGTATGATCCTTTGGTTGTTCCTTGGTGCTTCTCAGTCTTGCAGGTCGTTCGTCAACAAGTGCAAATGGCCGTCTATCAATACCAGCCGATTAAGTAGTTAACCAGCCACGTATTCGGGCTGATGATTTACTGAGGTTTAAACCACATGACCTCGCGTAGTCTATAATTTCAAGTGTTGTATTGCAGCACACCTTATATATAAAAATAATAATATATAAAAAAATAATGGGCACCTCACGTGGTGTAATGGTTAGCGAGCTAGATTAGCAGACCATTGTTAGTGAGTTCGATTCTCTTTGGGTGCCCCATAATTCTGGCGTGGTGCCATATCTAAGCTAAGTTTAGTAAATAACTATATACAAAATAATCCAACAGAAATATAATAAGGATATACCACAGTATGATAATTTAATTATTACAACGTTTGATATTTTCACCTAAAAGCTATTGGAATAGTTCAATATGTAAAAAATATAATAATCTTCATTTAACTCTATCTCTCTCTCTTTCTCTCTCTCTATTTCTCTCACACACATTTATCATTCTTTCCTCCTTTTCGTCTTTTCATTATGTTTGATTGAAACCTATTAGCGTTATCGCTTCCGTGCGCTCCCCTCTCTCTCTCTCCCTTAATCTCCTTCTTTCTTTCTTTCTTTCTTTCTTTCTTCTTTCCCTTTCTTTCTTTATAATACAAACGGAATGGTCCATTATTTAGCTGACGTGATAACACGCATAATAAGAAATAAGAATTCAGCAGTATAGTGACACCAGATAATAAGGATTTACATTTTTCGCATTTCAGCTTGGACGATTTGGACGGTCTCATTATTAACCAAAGGGTGTTGCGAGATGATGACGGACGGAAAATTAAGAAACACCAGTGTTAGTATATTTTATATATATAAGTCACGGGTTTCGGCGTTGCACGCCTCCTCAGTGTGGCTAGACACAAACACTATCCCTGACTAGAAACGAACTCCGACTGACTACTTGCCAACCTGATTTCTTAACCTCTCGACCACTGACAGCTACTGTAACGGGGCTGGTGTTTAAACTATTAAATACATAGGTTTGTTTACATATTTTGCGATCACAGAGAGATATAGTTTACGAGAAAACGATCATTGCTTATAGTGAAAGTTAATTTAAATCACCCCTTAGAGAGCTCATACCAAATTTACGGGCATATATATATATATATATATATATATATATATATATATATATGTGTGTGTGTGTGTGTGGAGAAAAGTAGACAAACACGGGATGTTGTGGAAACTTGATGTTTATTGTCGACGGTGCAACGTTTCGGTCTCTTATTAGACCATCTTCAGGACTTGAATATAGTTCTTACTCCAATGATGGAAATTCTCAAAATGCTGAAAGCGGAAGGTCGTCAGTAGGGGGAAGTGTAGTTGGGGGTGGTTAGTGGATTCTTCTTCTCTCTGGAATGGGGAGTGCCGAAATGGTCAATGGTGGTACCACAGGTGTTAGATTGTGGGGATTGGTTAGCTAAATATGTGTATGTGTGTGTGTGTGTGTGTCTGTTTAATTGCTTTTTTGTTTATGTGTGATTGGGAACTGGATTTGTCGTTAAGTTATATATGTGCTGTTGGTATGTTGGTGTGATTTTTTGATTTATTATTTATTTTATTTTATTTTATTTATTTATTTATTTTTTTTTGTAAGGGTTTGTAAGGGTAAGATTTGTTAAAATTGTAAGTGAGCATATGTATAATGTTATATACTATTATTGTTATTATTATTATTATCATATATATTATAATATCATTCATTATTTATGAATATTTAACATTATGTCTATCTGTCTGTCGGTCTATCTAACTATCTATCTATTTAGCTTGAGTGTGTTCATGTCTATCCACCCATCTGTTTTTGTTTTTTTCTTTATTGTGTGTCTGTTATATATACTAGCAAATATATGCACCCTCCGGGTGCAAGTATTTAAGTTTTAATGTAATAAAATATTGTATTAAATTAGAAAGGCTAATGAAACTAAATAAGAATACAGATAAAAATATTTGAAACAGAGTGAGTATAATAAAAGATTTGAAACAGAGGGAGTATAATAAAAAATGGAACAACTGAAACTTACTCTTCCATCACTCTCGTCTTTCATTGTTATTTTTTTCTAATTTAAGTATTTAGTTATAAGAGGAAGTAAAGAATAAAATGACAGTTATTTTATCTTGTTAATGGATTTCATTTAAGATTCATTGAAGAGCTTTTTGCTTATATTCATTAAAATAAAACCAAACACTTAGAAATCAATAATACTAAGCACATATTTATTAAATTCGATTTTTTAATATTAATATGCAAATTAGCCTTCCCGTTCACATTGTAAAGCGCTATTTTGTTGTATATATAAATATAATTGCATGTTGTCAGTATGTAGACATAGTTAACAGTATTAATAATGTAAGGCAATTTTATTAATAATTGAGGTTTAGATAAAAATAAAATCATGGAGAATGTGATGTCAATAACTAAGAGAATTGTGACTTGAGTAGGAATATAGTTTCGGTTACAGACAGTAAAACACACAATCTCCATTATAATAAGATATATATATATATATATATATATATATATATGTGTCGAAAATGTATATTATTTGGGATTTAGTATGAAGCATTAGGTGTGAAATATAAGAAACTCAGTTTCCTTTTATTTCGCAAAAATACCATCAACATCAACGAGGGAGTATATATAGATGCCAAAAAGAACAGATCAGCCATTCTATTCGTTCTGAAGAAGGGGAATAACATCTCCGAAATATTACGAAATAAAACTAAGCCTTCAAAACCAACCACCAAACCAATATACATATATATATATATATAACGCCGAGATGAACTCTCAATCTCTCACTCCACGTTTATATATTCGATGTTGGGTATACATATCGCTTATAATAGACAGACTCCGAATCTCCATTATCATAAGATGTTTTGTAATTAAAGTACTTGTATAGGTTGAGTTCGTGTTGATATAAGGAATGTCGTTGTTGTGTTGATCTGCGTGTTGTCATTGTTGTCGTGATGAGGACACCATTAATGCCTAAGCAGAACGAATTAAACAGAGGAGGGTTGAGACAGAGTGAGAGAGACAGAGACAGACAGAGACAGAGAGATGCACACAGACAGACATACAGACAGATAGAAAGAAAGAAAGACACTGAGGAAGAAAGGAAGAGAGAGAGAGAAAAGTAGAAAGAGAAAGACAGAGACAGAGACAGAGAGAGACAGAGAACGAATTATACAGAGAAAGGTTGAGAGAGAGAGAGTGAGTGAGAGAGAGAGAGAGAGAGAGAGAGAGAGAGAGAGAGAGAGTATGTTTCCTTTTTCTCTCTCTAAATCTTTCTCTCTCAGATAAACAGAGTGACAGAGAAACAGATTGTATTTTCTCTCTCTCTCTCTGTCTGTCTGTCTCTCTCTGTCTCTCTGTCTCTGTCTCTGTCTTTCTCTCTCTCAGACATACAGAGAGAGAGACAGAGACAGAGACAGAGACAGAGAGAAAGAGAGGGTGCATGTGTGCATGTGTGTGCGTCCGTGTATTTGTTCTCTTTCTCTCTCCAATAGACAGAGAGACAGATTGTATTTTTCTTCTGGCTCTATCTCCCCCCTCTCTCTCTTTCTCTCTCAGACATACAGAGAGAAAGACAGAGACAGAGGTAGTATATTTTTCTTTTCTTTCACTCTCTCCTTCTCTCTCTCTCTCTCTCTCTCTTTCTCTCTCTCTCTTTCTCTCTCTCTCTTGTTCTCCCAGACATACATAGAGAGAGAGAAAGAGAGAGAAAGGGGGGAAGGCATACACACATAAAGTGAGAGAGAATGTATTTTCATCTCTCTCCCCCTCTCTCTCTCTCTCTCTCTCTCTCACCCTGTATGTGTATGTGTATGTAAGAGAGACAAAGAGAGAGAGAGAGAGAAGAGAGAGAGAGAGAGAGAGAGAGTGAGAGAGAGAGACCTCCCTTGTCTAGTGTACTCTTCATTCGAGCAAACGACTCTTTAGAAGAGTAAAATGAAAGAAACAAAAGGAAATAGCTATTACTTCCGGTTTTGTTTTTAGTGGGGTGGGGGTTGGATGGGGGCGAGTGTCGGACATGTTTTTTATTGTTTTTTTTTTTATTTTTATTTTTTTATTCTTTTTCTTGAATTTCGGATTCATTGCAATTTTAATTTTTCACATTTTTTTTTCTTTTTCAATTTCCTTCTTTACGTCTTTTAAAATTTTTAAGGGTTATTTTGTGTTTAGATTTCCTTCCTTTATCTCTTTATCTATCTCCCCCATCTCTCTCCCTCTCTCTCTCCCCATCTCTCTCCCTCTCTTTATCTCTCTCTCTCTCTCTTTCTGTTTCTTTCTATCTTTCTCACTCTCTCTTTTTCTCTACTCTTTATCTTTTTCTCTTTTCCTTTCTTTCTTTTCTTCTTTCCTTTTTTATCCGATTTCCCCTCTCTTTCTCTCTTTCTTTTTCTTCCTCTTTCTTTCTTTCTTAACTCTCGGTTTACTTTTTTTCCTTCCCCTTTTCGCTCAAGTCTTTTATTTCTCTCCTTTCTTCCTTCTTTTCTTATTTTCTTCCCTCTTTCTCTGTCCCTCTCTACCTTCCTTCCCTTCCCAGTCTAAGCAAATGACATTAAAAGAAATTAAATATATTAAACGTGACAAATAATACTATAAACATTATCTTTCTTCTTCTTCTTCTTCTTCTTCTTCTTCTTCTTCTTCTTTCTTCTTCTTCTTCTTCTTCTTCTTCTAATTATTATTATTATTATTATTATTATTTCTTCTTCTTCTTCTTCTTCTTCTTCTTCTTCTTCTTCTTCTTCTTCTTCAACCCCCTCCACCCCACCCCCCAATTCCAGTGGACATCAATTTCCTGTCACGATAGAAGAAACCATATCCACGTTTTCTGAGTTCTTCAGTTAATTCAACCAGCCTCGTTTTCAAACGACTCCAATAAAGAAAAAAGAAAAAAGAAGACGAGACATTAACGCTTTTATATTATTCCCCAAAAGCAAACTAATTACAGACAAAAAAGAAATATATCAAAAGCCACTGCGTAAATCAGGAGAAAATATTTTTTTTTCATAAGGAAATAGATCCATGGTAAAAGCGACGGGCAGGAGGATAGATTTTGTTGTTGTGTTTAAACTGGAGATATTTAAGAAGACAGTGTTTCATTTGACGCTTGGTCCGAAGATCGCATAGGAATGAAACAGTTACCAAACGTGGCTGACTCTATGTCTACACTATTCTGGAATACATATATATATATATATATATATATATATATATATATATATATATATATATAGGCTCAACACAAGACACTTTCAAGAAAAAGACTCTATAACCACAAATCTAGCTTTGATAACATAAAATATATGCATAACACCACTCTCTCTCTCTCTCTCTCTCTAAATATGTCTATAAGGGAACAGCAGCGGAAACAAAAGAACCTTGTTCTCATGGGCTTAGTAGTAAGGTTGAGACGGTGAATTGGTTTATGCGCCAGCAACAGACATCAGGTCTGAAGAAACATTAACGCTTTTATATTATTCCACAAAAGCAAACTAATTACAGACAAAAAAGAAATATACCAAAAGCCACTGCGTAAATCAGGTGAACATTTTTTTTTTCATAAGAAAATAGATCCATGGTAAAAGCGACGGGCAGAGGGATAATTTCTTTCTTTTTTTGTTTAAACTTTAATAAGACAGTATTTCATTTAGCTCTTGGTCCGAAGATCACATAGGAAAGAAACAGTTACGAAACGCGGTTGACTCGATCGCCTGTTGTTGACAGATTTGAGTTCTCTGGTGATGGTCAAAACATCTATCTACGTAATTATGTATCAATAGGGACCGGGTTAGTTCAGTCGGTAGAGCGTTCGGCTAAAACCACAAGGTTCCTAGTTCGATACCGGCCTTCGCCAAGTCAGCTTTTTAGTAACACAGGCGCTATGTGAAATCTCCCTGGTAGAGCGCTAGAGAAAAGGGGATAGGTTCCCTCGCTCATTGGTTGATACCGACTTTAGGCCGCCCGACTACTTACCTATGTATCAATTAATTGTTCGCCTCTAACTGATAGTCACTGACAGCCGTGAGGGAAATGAGCTTGACAGACGAAAATTCGCTCCCGGCTAGAAGTAGCTGTTAAAATTCGATACAAAACATATTGGTAAACCGTTGCGTTAAGAAAAAAAAACCCGACAAATAGTCTGATAGTAAAAATATACTACCAAACTTCACCTGGGGAAAAAATGAAAAAAATGAAAAGACCATATGTGTCGTACAAACCTAAAATACTATAACACTTGGCCAAAAGAAATATATATATATATATATATATATTAAATTTTTACTTGAAGCACATACAACGCATGTATCGCATAAATTCGATACTTTTTCTTATAGAAATGAACTTGACAAGTGTAATCCCAGCAAAGGATGGCTCGGTGTGTAGAATACCGTACAGACTGTTTCGACTTATTAGTCTCATATTAATATAACCGCTGATGAGACTTAATAAAGTCGAAACAGTCTGTACGGTATTCTACACATCGAGCCATCCTTTGCTGGGATTACACTTGTCAAGTTCATTTTCTATAAGAAAAAGTATCGAATTTTATGCGATACATGCGTTGTATGTGCCTTCAAGTAAAAATTTAATATATACTTTATTCAGCAACGTTTCTAAAATAAAAAACATCCAAAATCTTATATATTATATATATATATATATATATATATATATATATATATGAAAAATATATATTATGAAAAAAATACATATATATAAACCGCTAGGATTATCTAAAGCTAAAATGTAAAAAGTGCTCAATGCCTAAGTAGAGCAAATAAAATTAAACCTAATGAGTTAGTAGCTCATCAGGGCAAGAATCTGATATATATATATATATTATATATATATATATATATCAGATTCTTGCCCTGATGAGCTACTAAGCAAAACCGTTAGTAGATGTATCTGACTCATTAGGTTTAACTTTATATATATATATATATATATATATATATATATATATATATGATTAAGTCGAGATGGAAAATTATTAAATTTTCTTTCAAATTTAACGCATTTTGTATTCAAGAAGCGTAAAATTTCACCGGTTGGCCGGTTCCATTCATAAGATATTTCTGTGTCCAGACAACTAATTTACAAATAGGAAGGAATGAAAAGAAAAAAATAATTTACGTTTTAAATATTGGCCTCTAGGTTTGACGTTGGCCTCCTCGAAAATTGACGTGACAATTAATTTTGGCAATTTAAGAAAAGAACTGAAAGTAATTCATATATACACACACACACACACACACACACACACACACACACACACATATATATTATATATATATATATATAATATATATATATACCAAACTTGTTGGTAAATCCTCGCGGTGAGAAAAAAAAACAGCAAATAGTTTGATTGTAAAAATATACTACCAAACATCAACCGGGGAGAAAAAAATTTTTGGAAAAAAGAAAAGACCAAGATAGTCGTACCAACAAAAAATAATCTATTGGTACAATATTTGGCCAAAAGAAAAAACAATTTATATGTATATATATGTATATAAGATATATATATATATTCATATAACCGCTAGGAGAATAAGCTAATAAGTAAAAGGTGCTCAATACCTAAGTAGAGCAAATAATAAAGTTAAATCTAAGGAGTCAGACGAACCTACTAAAAGTTTCGCTGAATGCTCTTCAGGGCTAAGATCTGACATGAAGAGCATTAAGCGAAACTTTTAGTAGGTTCACTGGACTCATTAGATTTGTCTTTATATATATATATATATATATATATATATATATATCACCCAAACCATCCGAGTAAGACGGACAAGACACGCGGGACACTGCTGGAGAAATAAGGACGAACTCATAAGCGACGTCCTCCTGTGGAAGCCAGCACATGGGCACGCCAGTGTGGGCCGACCAGCGAAGACGTACATTGATCAGCTCTGTGTGGATACAGGATGGTGCATAGAGGACCTCCCGAGAATGATGAGCGAAAGGGACGGATGGAGAGAGATTGTCATGGATATCCGCGCTGACAGTGCGAAATCATGATGATATATATATATAATATATATATATATATATATATATACTTTGAAAGAAAGGAAAAACTTAAAAGGCTTTTAGATATTTAAAGAAATTTCCAAAAACTCCTTAGAAGTTTAGTTTCATCAGACAGTCACAGTTAGAATGAATAACCCAAAGAAAATTCACCAGAAAGTACATCAATTGTATGACCTACAATTGATGGATTTTCTGGTGACAACTATGACAACTCTGTCTGTCTGTCTGTCTGTGTGTATCTCTCTGTCTCTCTCTGTCTCTGTCTCTCTGTCTCAACCCTCCTCTGTTTAATTTGTTCTGCTTAGGCATTAATGGTGTCCTCATCACGACAACAATGACAACACGCAAATTAACACAACAACTATGACATTCCTTATATCAACTCGAACTCAACCTATACAAGTACTTTAATTACGAAACATCCTATGATAATGGTGATTCGGAGTCTGTCTATCTATAACCGATATTGTATACCCAACATCGAATATATAAACGTGTAGAGAGAAAGTGAGAGTTCATCTCGGCGTTATATATATATATATATATATATATATATATATGTGTGTGTGTGTGTGTGTGTGTGTGTGTGTGTGTGTGTATTGGTTTGGTGGTTGGTTTTGAAGTCTTCGTTTTATTTCGTAATATTTCGGGGATGTTATTCCCCTTCTTCAGAACGAATAGAATGATTGATCTTTCCTTTTTAGCATCTATATCCAGCCATTTGTGCGATAGAATTCGTGAAATAGAACAGAAAAATATTTTTCTAAACTTCATTCTAAACGGCATTTAAATATAATCACATAAAAAATGAAAAATAAAAAAAATAGTTACCGTATTTGACGACAAATAGGACACACTTTTTTCCCAAACTTTTGGCTAAAAAAATTGCCATGTGTCTTATACATCGTAGATGAAGTTTAAAACCACCCGTAGGTCTAAGATAATCTTCTCTATGATGCTCACTAACCCAGTTTACGCTCAGTACATTTTCCTACCCTAAACTGCCAAATTGCTTTTATACAGCTATGTTTCTAGACTGTTTTCAACAATATATGCTTAAATACACTAAACACTTTTTTTTCTGGATTTGACCCGCTGAAATGTCTTATATGCCCGTGCGTCTTTTCATTAGATAAACTAGCAAATATATGCACCCTCCGGGTGCAAGTATTTAAGTTTTACTATAATAAAATATCATGTTAAATGAGAAAGGTTAATGAAACTCAATAATAATGCAAATAAAAATATTTCGAACGGAGGGGGTATAATCGAAAAATAGAACAACTTTGAAACTAACTCTTCCATCATTTTCCATTACTCCCGTCTTTCATTGGTAAATTTTCCTAATTTAACTATTTAGTTAAAATAGGAAGTAAAGAATAATATTATAGTTATTTCTTCTTGTTAATGGATTTCTTTTAAGATTTATCCCCGAAATTTTTGCTCATATTCAATAAGATAAAACCAAACAATTCGAAATCAATAATACAAAGCATATATTTATTAAAATCAAATTTTAAAGATCAATATGCAAATTAGCCTTCCCATTCACACTGTAAACCACTATTTTGTTGTATATATAAATACAATTGCATGTTATGAGTACGTAGATATGGTCAACAGTATTAATGATGTAAAACAATTTTATGAATAATTGAGGTTTTAATAAAAAATAAAATCATGGAGAATGTGATGTAAATAACAAAGGGCATTGTGACTTGTATAGTAATATAGAGAAGTTTAAATTATTCTCATATGATATTGAGAGAAAAAATAACGTAGGGTTCAAATGTTATTATCCAAAAAATATCTTAACTAAATAATTTAACTAAGGAATTACATCAACTTAGTTAAATGTAGAGTAGGGTCCCGAAGAAATTATTTAAATTTCATTGAAACCATGGCAGACCCTTAATATTATTATTACACATATATGAGTGCAAGAAAAATACGTAAATATAAATGTACAATAAATGCAATTGTGGAACGTCGTATTTTATATACACTAGCAAATATATGCACCCTCCGGGTGCAAGTATTTAAGTTTTAATGTAATAAAATATTGTATTAAATTAGAAAGGCTAATGAAACTAAATAAGACTGCAGATAAAAAGATTTGAAACAGAGGGAGTATAATCGAAAAATAGAACAACTGAAACTTACTCTTCCATCACTCTCGTCTTTCATTGTTATTTTTCTAATTTAAGTATTTAGTTAAAAGAGGAAGTAAAGAATAAAATGACAGTTATTTTTCTTGTTAATCGATTTCATTTAAAATTCATTGAAGAGATTTTTGCTTATATTCTTTAATAAAAAACCAAACAGTTAGAAATCAATAATACTAAGCACATATTTATTAAAATCACATTTTTAATATCAATATGCAAATTAGCCTTTCCATTAACACTGTAAACCGCAATTTTGTTGTATATATAAATACAATTGCGTATTATTAGTATGTAGATCTGGCCCACGCCAGGGTCCAGTGGCTTCGGCCCTGGATCTTTAAGAGTTAATAGCGTCGATCCCAGGGAGCTATCCCCCCAAGCAACACCTGCCCCCTCGATTTAAAGGGGCAGGGCTGGGTTTATTGCCCAGTGCCTGAGGCGCCCCCTTGAGGGGGAATGCCGACGGGATCGACGCAATTTTTCACCTGCCACTCCATGAGCTTCGGTTTGTGGGTGGTCCCACGTTAATAGGGACTTTGTGCCTGACCCGTACAAGTGGGGTACGCGGTAAATATCATGTAGATATGGTCAACAGTATTAATAATATAAAACAATTTTATTGAGGTTTAAATGAAAATAAAATCATTGGGAATGTGATGTCAATAACTAAGGGAATTGTAACTTGACTAGTGATATAGTTTCGGTTACAGACAGAAAAACACACAATCTCCATTATAATAAGATTTGTCGTTGACATTGTTGGGTTCGGCCATTTTGATTTTGACGTTCATGAACGAGTCTCGTTTTCAGTTTGATATGACATTCGGTTTCACTGGTCTTCGATTGCATTCTTCCGGGAAATAACTCCATACAAACCACCAGCCGACCCCCCTAGAAACTGTTAAGCACAAACTGACAGACAACATGGGTGGTCTTTTTTTCCTTTCTTTTTCTTTTCTTCTTTTCTTTTTCTATCTATCTATCTCAGTCTGTACATATCTATCTATCTATCTATCTATCTCAGTCTATTATCTATTGATCTATCTATCTATCTATCTATCTATCTCTATCTATCTCTCACTCTCTCTCTCTCTCTCTCTCTCTCTCTCTCTCTATATATATATATATATATATATATATATTATATATATATATATATATATATGAAATAAAATTGGAACTTAATCCGACAGTGTAAATATGATATATTGAAAAAACAAAGGATGTTTACAAATGCATGGGCTCATCAGGAGAGAATATGCAAACCGTTTCGGGGCCTTTCTATATATATATATATATATATATGTGTGTGTGTGTGTGTGTGTGTGTGTGTGTGTGTGTAAAGGTAAAAGTATCCAATTGACTGGTATGCAGAGGATAATTCTATTTGGGATCATCCTGTACATCCACAAGGCATTCTTATGTTGATGCAATGTTATACAACAGACAGACAGACAGACAGACAGACAGACGGAGACAGGCAGACGGAGGTGGATTCTGGAGCAGACAGAGAATAGCGAGAAAGATACCGATTAAAACAGCGATAAATCAACCCCCCACACACACATATATATATATATATATATATATATATATATATATATATGTAATTTTATATATGAAAATGGTGACTTACCGGTGAAATTGGCCTCAATGGTTAGTAGATAAAAGTTTCACAATGATAAAACAATTGCGATATAACAAATATAAAGTGCTCAATACGTAAGTAGAGCGAATGGTATACACAGGAATAATCTACTCAAGTTTCACCATAAGGATGTTCAGGGTTAAATCCACTGAATTAATCAAGATATTGATTAATTACACTCAATTGTATGCGTGTATTTTGTGATTATGACCGTTAATGACAGATTCGCAGTTAATGAATACTGGGTTGCTGATTTTCAAAATGAACGGAGATCGGGATTTTTTTTGCCAAAGGATCAAATATATGAGGAATCCTCTTAAACAATTTATAAAAATTATTAGTGTTTAGTGCAACGAAATATAAGGTGTTGCTAATATATGCTTAAAGTGTTTATTTTTAAAAAATTTTAGTATAATACAATGTGTATATATATACATATATGATGGACTCTCCCGTCGATCGACGCATGAGGGTTCATACAATGAACAACCCACACAGTGATTTGTTTATAGTGGTGAAGGTTTGTGTAGGACCCTTCCACAACTTTTGGCACAGTCGATAGGAAAAAATTGGTGCATCAAGGGTTACCACAAACCCAATCAACGACCGACCTCAGGAATTTTGAATTCAGAGTTATCCCTCTCCTAGACTGGTTACCTACCCAAGACTGAGGGGCTCAGTCTGCCTACTATTTAACCCATAGCTGGAGGGAATTTTGAATTCAGAGTTATCCCTCTCCTAGACTGGTTACCTACCCAAGACTGAGGGGCTCAGTCTGCCCTACTATTTAACCCATAGCTGGAGGGAATTTTGAATTCAGAGTTATCCCTCTCCTAGACTGGTTACCTACCCAAGACTGAGGGGCTCAGTCTGCCCTACTATTTAACCCATAGCTGGAGGGAATTTTGAATTCAGAGTTATCCCTCTCCTAGACTGGTTACCTACCCAAGGCTGAGGGGCTCAGTCTGCCCTACTATTTAATCCATAGCTGGAGGGAATTTTTGAATTCAGAGTTATCCCTCTATACAAGGATTATTTCAAATTCCTAAGAGAGCTCAATGTATGATAATTGATTATATACAGAGCAATATTTACATTTCCAAAAGAAATAAAAACTCATCAGACGGTCATTTGGCTATTATAAATTTATTTCAGCCGATAACTCCATAAAAGAGACAGTTTTGTCAGATAGTCATCATATACACATTAATACATGCGTGTATACATTATATATATACAAGTTGTCCCAAAATAATGTATCCACTCTGTTTTTTTTTGTATTCTTTCTCTTGTATCAATCTTATTCACCAGTCAAAATACATAAGTTGAATAAGTTAACGATTGAAAGAGTGTATACATTATTTTGAGACACCTTGTATATTATAGGCTAAATGCAATATCTATTATGAAACAGAGGTTATAATTATTACAATGTAATAAAACTTACATAGCTGTTTAAAGCTTATTTTATTTGGCGGACCTGAACTTTCAGACCCCCCCCCCATCTAAAATTTTTGTTTTTAATCTTTCTTTTTTTTTTCAACGGATTATTATCGATTGTACACCAATCTATCCGACTGTAAAAAAAAAAAAAAATTTAAGTTATTTATTTTTCGAGTTTTCAGGGGTGCTCAGTTCCCCGTATAAGTTTATCGTAAACCGATTCCCCATATCGGAACCGCTGAAAAAAAATTTTTCTTTGTAATTTCTTTTCTTTTTCTTCAATGGATTATTATCGTTTACACATCAATCTATCAGATTGTAAAAAAAAAAAAATTCTAAAAAGTTCTTTATTTTTCGAGTTTTCAGGGGTGCTCATTTCCCCGTATAAGTTTATAGTAAAACGATCCCCCATATCGGAACCGCTCGATAATAAATAATTTGGGTTCTGTTTTTTCTGGGCCACCCTTACTTTGACAACTTTGCGCCAGTTTCCTTTCGAGCGGTTCCGATATGGGGGATCGATTTACTATAAACTTAAACGGGGAACTGAGCACCCCTGAAAACTCGAAAAATAAAGAACTTTTTTGAATTTTTTTTCACAGTCTGATAGATTGATGTGCAATCGATAATAATCCATTAAAGGAAGAAAAAAAAATTTAGATGGGGGGGGGTTCTGAAGTTCAGGTCCGCCTTCTATTTATTTAACAATATTAAGTTTATGATTACTACACAGTAAAGATAAGGTATTTTGTTGACAATCATGACAAGAAATAGGTTATTTTTTATATATATATATATCAGCCAATATCACCCCACACTTAAATTTAATCCTATTATGCTCCGTAAATTATTACTAACACATCTAGGTATTTAAGTTTTGATATACTAAATTAGAAAGACTAATAAAATTAAATACGAACACAAAAAAAGATTACACTTATTTTTACTTTATTCTAATTGATTTCAATATAAAGTTATACATAGAATTGATTTTAATACTTTTGCGGATAAAACAGTAACAGAAATCAATAACATCAAGTAATTATCTATTAAACACGGTTTTGTTAAAACCAGTGTGCAAATTATTCACACTATATACTATGTAAACATTTATTTCTTAATGATATATAAACACATTAATAAGTAAGTAAAGTCATCGGGGTGGCCTAGAGTCGGTATCAGCCA
>CM042177.1:302497-307497 GCA_023376005.1 Doryteuthis pealeii
AGATTAGATGTTGAACTAATAAATCTCTAAATCAATATATATATATATATATATATATATATATGTATGTATGTATGTATAACACTATTCTTTATGTACGCTGCGAGAACCAAGTCTAGCATGTCACTTGATGCTGAACTCAGTTGCCGGATCGGAAAAGCTGTGGGACAACAGCAAGCTCACTATCCGTACAAAGGTACAAGTGTATAGGGCATGTGTCATCAGCACTCTCATGTATGGAAGTGAAACATGGACCTTATACTCCCACCAAGAGTGGCGGCTAAATACCTTCTACCTTCGCTGCCTTAGACGTGTACTGGGCATCACCTGGAGGGACAGGATCACTAACACAGCAGTCCTAGAGAGAGTTCAACTCCCCAGCCTGTACTCTCTACTGAGATAACATCGTCTCCGATGGTTGGGTCATGTAAATCGGGTGGATGATGGACGAATCCTGAAAGACATCCTGTATGGAGAGCTTTCGTCTGGTAAAAGACAGATTGGTCGCCCCCTGCTGCGATTCAAGGATGTCTGCAAGAATGATCTCAGGTGCTTTGGCATTGTCCCTTCCAGCTGGGAAAATTTGGCTCAAATCCGCCCTCGGTGGCGGCAGACACTCTGTAGAGGCCTGTACACGTCAGAATTCACCCTGATACAACATCATGAAGCTAAGAGGTCCATAAGAAAGCAACGGCAACAAAGCATCGGAACATCATCATCTACAGGGACAACCTACAAATGCAAAATCTGTGGTCGAGAATGTTTCTCAAACATCGGACTTCATAGTCACAGGAGGTGCTGCAACTTCAGGGGAACGCAAAAAATCTTGAATTGCCAATGACATGAGGTGCTGGTCGTGTAATGGTTATTGTCATGGAAGATGGATACAGTGACTGGAGATCAAATCCTTGACCAGGCTGGTAGGATTACGCATAGCGCTAATGACCTTGGCAAAGATATGCATTCAACTATTCTCGCTCTAGCTATGGGTTATTAGTAGGGGACGCCGGGTTCTTTACACTTGTTATGATACCGGAGAAGGAAAACTGTTAAACTCTGATTAAATTAACCTTGTGTCACATTCAAGGGTATTAGCGCGAAGTGAATGGCAGCTAAGATTTGAAGTTAGGTCGCACTGAAAAGAAAGTATTTTCTTGCAAAGTTTGTAGGTCTGCATTTTCAGAGAATTACACTTTGAAAATACACATACAAACACACACAAGGGAGATTACAAAATATCAAGACCTCGAGAATGACCTAAAAACAACTTGGTCATTGAAAGAAATAGACATCATACCCGTTGTGATTGGGGTAACTGGGTTGATGAAGCAAAACTTGAGAAAATACCTTGAAACAATACCAAGGAAGCCGAGCTGCTATGAAGTACAAATAGCAGCTATCAAAGGAACAGGCTCCATCCTAAAAAGATCCTTAGGATAGAAATACTATTTATAAAGAAATCAAGTGTTAGCCCCAGGACAGGGGCCCCTTGACTTTAAAAAAATTCTAATAAGAAAATGAAACAAAAAAAGGGAGAAATAATTTTCTTGAGAAGTCTGTGGGTCAGCATGTTCAAGTAGTTCCGCTTTAAAAATCTAGATGCGAACACACACTGGGGAGAAACCATTTTCTTGTGAAGTCTGTGGGTCAGCATTTTCTCAAAATTCCATGCGAATCAGATGAAAAGGAAAAAGGGGTTAAATAGAAATGCGATTTTTGTTTGGAGAAGGGGAAATACTCTCTTGCCAAAATTTCTCGTACATATTGCAGTAAATTCTTTTGTGGTGACTGTAACTGGTACCACAATAGACTTCAAATAAATCATTATTTATTTAAAGTGAATAGAAATGGGAAAGTCAGAGTTAAACGTGTAACGAACACAAGAAATCTGAAGAGTTTTACTGTGAATGATGTAACGTGTGTTTTTGTAATACATGTTACAACACTCACCTGAACGAGTCACCCCAATATCCATCTCATCCAATTTCAGTGTGGGAGGAGGCAGTAAAGAAACGAACATCCCAAAGCCCCATCCTCTTTAAATAAATTGACGAATTGAAAAATAATCTACAGAAAAGAAACCGATTATCGCAGTTTTACTGTAAACAATTAGAAATGAACTGTGAAAAAATGCGAGGAAATTTGGCAAAATTATGAGGTAATTTTAGAGCAATTGAGAAATAAAACGATTGATCTGTGTGACGAACTGAGATCCTTAAAAGTTGAAAAAGCTTAAAATGGCGACATTTTAGAGGAATGGAGAACAACACGTCATACTTAATTATATAGAAAGAGAAAGATAAAGTGGATGAAAGAGAAAGATGAAGACAGAATGATAAAAAGACAGAGTTAGCGATGAACAAACTTTAAAATCAGGTAAATAGATAGAAAGAAACAAAAAGACAGGATGGAAGACAGAAAGGGGGAGAGACAATGTTACGATTTTTGTGACCATCCTTTAGGCTTCAAGTGAAGATCCTTTGTGTTAAACAGAGCGTGATCCTTAATGAAGAATCCTTTATTTGTTCTTTGCTGTTCCTCAGTCTTGCAGGTCGTTCATCAATGAGTGCAAATGGACCTCTCAGTATCAGCAATTAAGTAGTTAACCACCCACGTATTCGGACTGTTGATTGGCTAAGGTTTAAACCACGTGACCTCGCTTAGGCTATAAATTTAAGTCGTGGATCGCAGCATGGCTTATATACCCCCAAATATTCCAACAGAGATAGAGATGAACAAACTTTAAAATTAGATAGAAAGAAAGAGAAAGTTAGGGAGGACAGCCTTAAATTCTAGTTAATTTCCAACATTACATAATAAATATACAAGGGGCGACAGGAATACGCCTACCTGTGTGAAGTTAGGCAAGTAGCAATGGTAGCTCCATGTCAGTTGGTGGAATTTTACGGCATGCCAACCCTGTTTTTATTTGTTTGTTTGTTTATTGATTTTAACGGCATATCAACCCGTCTGGGGTTATGTCATGCCTAACGTTTAGGAAATAATACATATCGTGTATTTATATTTATACTTTTTAGTAATTGGTTTTAACAATGTGTTAGCATTATTGGGGATTATGTTGTATGGTATTGATTTGTTTCATGTCTATATTCTATGGTATAATTTTATTTCCCTCAAAAAAGAGAGAATATCCTCCATGTTGACATTTTCAAACAGATCTTTCATATTGTTTACTTTAAAATAACGATTTTTGATGTGAGCAAAAAACCTATAATCGGGACACAATGACTTGTTCATTTCTAAACTTCCTTAAAGTTGGTCTCTAGCCTCCCAAAGTGGGTTTGATTAGGAAGAGTTTATTGTGGATGTTGTTATTCCAGTGTTGTTGTCATTTTCAAATAGATCTTTCATATTGTTTGCTTTAAAATAACGGTTTCTGATGTGAGCAAAAAACCTGCATTCCATGAATAAGTGTTTAACAGTCAAAAGTTTTTGACATGTTTCACATTATGGTTGTTGTTCTTGTTTGAGTATATAGGAATGCGTTAGTCGTGTGTGACCAATGCGTAATCGGGACACAATGACTTGTTCCTGTCTAGACTTCCTTAAAGTTGGTCTCCAGCCTCCCAAAGTTTTTTTTTATTTGTATTTCTGAGATTATGCTTGCTGTGAATAATTTTGATTTTTCGGACTGTTGTCCTCGTCTTTATTGTGGTATGTATAAACACAACGTGTCGGTCGCTGTATATTCAAAAGATCTCATTAAAAATACAATACTCAGATACACAGAGAACATCTGAAGAATGCCACAGGATACAGCAGTCGAAACGTTGAGTTCATACATTTTTACACATAGTAATGATCCAACCAGGGAAATTATTTTTAATTAGTTTGAATATATTGTGATGTTCTTCGACGCTTGTTTGATCAACAGTCTAACTTTAAAAATGATTTCCCAGGTTGGATCATTACTATTCTGGGATACACAAGGAACACATGAGGATGGCCAGGGGATACGGTGGTCGAAACCACAATAAAGATGAGGACAACAATCTGAAAAATCAAAATTATTCATGCAAATAAAATCAACACTTAAAATTTTCACGAAAATAGGTGATGTTGAGGCACTATCAGGGGGATCTTAAAAAGGTCGTATCTCCACCAATTCTTCGAATTGGGAGCTCTCTTTTGTATTAATGAAATCTACGCATCGAAATCTATCAGAAAAGCCAATAAAATCGACACCTAAAATTTTCACGAAATTGGGTGCTTTGTAAGGCATAATTTAACCCATAGACGGGAGATGAGATGGTTCATATCTTTTCCAAGGGTATTAATTTGAGAGTTACCATAATAGCACCACTGGAGTTCGAACCCGCTTACTATGTCGCAGTCCAGCACATTAGCCTCTTATGTATGATTTTATACTAAAACAATTGAAATAAAATTTAAATGAGTGTAATCTTTTTATATGCGTTCTTATTTAGTTTCGTCGGTATTTAATATGATTAATTAATTAATTAAAACTTAAATACTTGCGCTAGGAGTAATAATTATGATTTTTCTTTTACTAGGAGTAATAATTATAATTTTCTCTATTTAATATTTAAATTAAGTTGTGTTGTTGTGTTGTGTGTGTGTTTTTTTTGTTTTTTTTTTACTCTTTGCCACCACCCCCCATTTCCATTTCCCATTGATTATTCAATTAAATCACGTGTTCATTTTTCTTTCTTAGGTAGTTTTTTTTTTAATTAGGCATAATTAGGGGACCTTTGACCCCTCATATCTCCGTCAATTCCCAAAATTGAGCAATATGTTTGTAATCATTTTAATCAACACATCGAAATCTATCAGAAAAGTCAATAAAATCGACACTTGTATGAAAATAGATGATTTTAAGGCACTCTCAAGAGACTCGTATCTCCGCCAATTCTCCGAATCGGGCATTCACCTTGGTATGACGGAAATCGACGCATCAAAATCTATGAATTAAGCACTGTCATATATACACGAGCTGGGATTCAAGTGTATACGGACTT
>CM042177.1:312497-314997 GCA_023376005.1 Doryteuthis pealeii
TATATATATATATATATATATATATGTGTGTGTGTGTGTGTGTGTGTGTGTGTGTGTGTTGCGTGTGTGTATGTATGTGTGTTTGTCATACCTATCATCTGTCTGTCTGTCTGTCTGTCTGTCTGTCTGTCTTACTCTCTCTCTCTCTCTCACACACACACACACACACACACACACACACACACACACTCTCCTAAGCAGGGGATTTGTTTTCTCTTTTCTCTCCCTCTCTCTGTCTCTCTGTCTTTGTCCCCTTTCACAGGAGATTTGTTTAATTCGTCGGTGGTGGGCTAGCGTTTGTAGAACCAGCCAGACATTTCGTTATAAAACTTTACCCTAGTGTCAATCAGTTTCTCATAAAAATCAAGAACCGTTTTTTCAAGGCAATAAATTTATTTACAGCTTCTGTGGCTGACTGGGAGTGGGATGGGCGCACTACAGCATGGAAGGGGTTGGGGGAGAGAGAGGGAATAGGTTAAAAAAACCCGCGTGAAAAAAAATAAAAAATAAAAAAAGTGGGAAGAGTTAATTAAATCTTTGAGAAAATTTATTTATTTCATTTTTATGTTTTTTAATTTTTGTTTTTTTGTTTTTGTCATTTTTATTTTTATTTTTTTCTTGGTTGAGTATGTGTGGGGGAGGGTAGACATTTTGTTTTTAGAAAAAAAAAATAAAACAAAGAAAACGTCTATTTGGCAAAGACGAAACTGTGTCAATTTTCAAACCGGTTAAATAAGTTTTCTCGAAAAAGAAAAGCTAGTTCGGTTGGTTGGTTGGTTGGTTGATTGGTTAGGTTTTTAACCTGAAGATGGCAGATCGACATGCCGAAAGCGCTCTTAAAGACACCTTTGGTGGATTGCTATACCAGTTCCACCCTGACACCAAAAAGATGGCCAGACACCTTGAATGGATTAAACAGAAACTCGTACGACAGGAATTGTAATTCGAGTTCAACCAAACATGTTTAAAAGAGTAAATGCTGCCAAAATACACTACATTTAAATAGGCATTCCCGCCTAATTCATTATTAATTAATTAATTTTCAAAATTAGGTACGACTCCAATTAAGCACATATTCTCCAAAAAATTGTCGGCAAAAAAGCCATTCCAAACATACCTTGTTTACAACTTATCATATCGTCGTGTAATAAAAGTCACTAGAAGAGGAATATTAACCTACTCTAAACAAATCGTAAAATCTAAGAAGTCCGTTTGGTGTAGCGGTTATGGTATCGGCCTGTCAGCTTGGCAGTCCGGTTTCAAATCACGCACAGGGCGGCCTTCCTATCTATAGCTCTGCTGATGAGGCCTAATAGACCGAAATGTACATACAGAGATTGATTTTTCTCGATTTGTTTAGCTATACATTTAAATAGGCATTCCCGCCTAATTCATTATTAATTAATTAATTTTCAAAATTAGGTACGACTCCAATTAAGCATATATATATATATTATGCTGAAAGGTACTTGTTCTGCGTCTCTGACGCACAAAAATAAAAAAGGACGCGGTAAAATCATATCTATTCGTCCCAATATTTTTCTTTTTTCTTCCCTCGCCATTTCAAGCTAACTGTAAATACATTTCAACAGTTTCTTAGAAACAAATTACACAGGATAGGTTACAAGGTAGGAATTAGATGGCTTTAGTTATTTCCCCAGATCATAAATAAAAACACTACAATTTATTAATAAACTTTAGTTGGGACCAATGAATTTTCCCGGGGACTCATTCAAAGCAGATACCTGCATCCCAGGATGCACTAAATCAAAAAAGCAATCAGCATCACTGTATATATCTTCTCTAAATGTTTCCTCTACTTCTACTTCTCTGACCGACATCTTGTTGTCTAGTCTTCTAACTGCTTCTTTTTTTTTCTAAGCTAGTTTGGTTGGTTGGTTGGTTGGTTTGTGTGTGTGTGCATCCTCTGCTGACGACTCTCAGTCTACACACAATCAAAGAATAAAAATATAATTTTATATTTATATATTTTTATATATACAAGTGTTCCCTGTTCTTTGTCGGATCCATATTTGTCTCAAACTGAATAACATTAACAATGTATTAAAGTTTCTTTTAGTCTATTTACGAATTCCAGATAAGGGCATTTGTTTAACAAGTAATACTACTCTTAGAATTACACAAGAGAGAGAGAGAGAGAGAGAGAGAGAGAGAGAGAATAGAGACAGAGTAAAGACAGAGAGAGGAGAGAGAGAAGAGAGAAAGATATAAGGACGTTTTCAAAACAAGTGTTAAACAAGTACTACTCTTAGAATTACACATGAGAGAGAGAGAGAGAGAGAGAGAGAGAGAGAGAGAGAGAGAGACAATAGAGACAGAGTAAAGACAGAGAGAGAAGAGAGAGAGAGGAGAGAGAGAGAGATAAGAACGTTTTTAAAACAAATGTTAAACAAGTACTACAACTCTTACAATTACACATGAGAGAGAGAGAGAGAGAGAGAGAGAGAGAGAGAGAGAGAGAGAGAGAGAGAGACGAACA
>CM042177.1:319997-339997 GCA_023376005.1 Doryteuthis pealeii
CAAGCCGAAAAAGTGTGTACAACCCTGCCGTCCAGTATTGGCATATTTATCAAATTTCTTGTCAGATAAATTCGCAATTTTCTCCCCGACCATGCACACACTTTAACCCAAAATTTCTAATCTCGTCATTCAATTACCTGTGGGACTTCCAAGTCAAAGTTGACCTCTCGTCTATCCGTCTAGTGATCTTCATCTCTGACTACATGACCTGATCATCATGATGATATAAATGTATTTATATTCACTTATATATATATATATATATATATATATATATATATATATTGGTTTGTTGGTTGGTTTTGAAGGCTGTCACAATGCGAGTGTAAAGAAAAAAGAAGGTAACTATGATGTTTTTTGTTAACCTGTCATTTATTTCTCAATATTTCGGGAAGAAATTCCCATCCTCAGAAGAATACTGGAACTGAAGTTGTCCTAGCGGCTGCTAGATTCGTTCTGTCATGGTTCTTCCAAATTCTGTGTGTGTATGTGTATGGGTGGGGTGCTTGCTTATGTGTGTGTTTGTGTGTATAAGTGTGTGTGTGTGCGTGCTTGTGTGTGTAAATGTAAGCGTATGTGTGTGTGCGTGGTGCTTATGTCTGTGTGTCTGATCATTTCTTTTTATTTTATTTTATTATTATTCCAGATTTGATTCGCCTCTAAGCAAGGTTTTTATTTTTATTTTATTTTATTATTTATTTTTTGTTTGTTTGCTTATTAACAGGATCATTACAAAACCCTTTATATATATATATATATATATTATATATATATATATATATATATATATATATATATAACTACATATATATATTTTTAAAAAAGTAAATTCGACGGGGTGGCCTAAAGTCGGTATCAGCCAGTCAGCGAGGGAGTCTATCCTCTTTTCAATAGCGCTAGACCAAGGAGATTGTTTTTGCGTCTGAGGTGGAGCGCCACACCTACCATCAGCTCCTTACTTTACCGCACAGATACCTGTGCTACTCATACGCTGAGTTGGCGAGGGCCGGTATCGAACTAGGAACCTTGTGGTTTCTAGCCGATACGCTCTACCGACTGAGCTAACCCGGCCCATTATATAACTACAAATATATATATATATCTATCTGTGTGTGCGTGTGTGTATGTGTATGTATGAGTGTATGCGTTTAGTTGCTTAATGTTGTTTTTTTCTACTATTATTATTTTATTTTAGTTTCATATTCAAAATAGTTTTAAATAGAATACAGTGTGTTCGCGAATTTTGGTCGAAACACAAGTTGGCAAATAACAATAATAAATTTCCTCCATACAAAAGTATATATATTTTTCTTACAATAATCTTTTATAAAGTGTGTGTGTCTGTTTTTTGTGTGTATATATAATGAGTTTGATTCTTACCCTGATGAGCTACGAAGCGAAACCGTTAGTAGGTATATCTGACTCATTACGTTTAACTTGTATATATATATATATATATTGAGAAAAGTAGTCAAATACGGGACATTGTAGTGGATGAATGTTTATTATTGCTAGCGATGTCGACGTTATAACGTTTCGGTCTATCAGACCTTCTTCAAGACACCGACTGAGTTCTTGTATTGAAGGATTCTATCCTCATACTGAAAAGCGATTCATTTTCTAAGTAGCTGACGAGCCGAAAAAGTGTGTGCAACCCAGCAGTCCAGTGTTGACAAGTTTATCAAATTTCTTGTCATATGAATTCACAATTTTATCCACCGCTGACGAACGCACTTTAACCAAAAATTTCTAATCTCGTATTTCAATTAACTGTTGGATTCCCAAATAAACATTAACCTCTCGTCTATCCGTCTAGTGATCTTCATCTCTCGCTGCACGACCTGAATATCATGATGATATAAATGTATTTATATTTACTTATATATATATTGTGTTGGCGACCTTCCTTCTATTTAAGACGATGGCGTAGTGTCCTTTTATTTTTATTTTTTTACCTACAACTACGTGAGTGGCTGAACAGACCAATCTCTAACAGGTACTACCACTCCGAGTTAGAATGAACCTGGGAGTAATAGTGATGTAAGTCTATTCCACATTCTCCAGTGCTCAATAATTGGACATTTATTATCATACTCAGGACATCAAGTACATATGATAAAAAGGATTGGGGCTTGCCATAAGGGCAATAGGGTTGAGACACCATTACTTCCATGTCCACTCTGACCCGGAGTGGTAGTATCTTTTAGGGTCCCATCTATGGGCTAAATAGAAAAGAAATGAGTTTAAAAAATTGATTACTTATCAAGAATGAATCAAATAAAATATCTTCGGTATAAAATAAACCAAGGGTAGAAATGTTATTAAATCCAGCCAATCAAACAACAACCCTAACCTTGTGGCATAAGTTAAGCATAGACGGGTTGACATGCCCTTAAAATCAACCAATCATTTAATCTCTCTCTCTCTCTCTCTCTCTCTCTCTCTCTCTCTCTCTCTCTCTCTCTCTCTCTCTCTTTGGTACAGTGATTGCAAACAAAAGGTGATGCTTTCTGTAGGTGTTGGTGTGCCCATGTGCTGGCTTCCACAGGAGGACGTCACTTATGAGTTCGTCCTTGCTTCTCCAGCAGTGTCCCGCATGTCTTGTCCGTCTTACTCGGATGGTTTGGGTGATATGTGGCAGGTTACCGTACAGCTGTTTTCTCGTAGGGTGCTGTTTCCACGTCTTGTTCAGGATCACCCGCAGCATTCTTGTACAGCTCACATCTAGTTTATTCTCTAGTCGCTTCGTTAGGATCCAGGTGGTGCAGCCATACAGCAGCGCTGGTACGACAACGGCATGGAAGAACTGTCTCTTTAACTTGTCTGTGAGATTGGATTTCTATATAACCGATAATTTATTTGTAGCGGCCCATGCCTTTCCTATACGTGCATTAACGTCGTTTTCTGTGGAGGAGATGTTACTGCCTAAGTATCTAAATTGTTCTATATATATATGTATATATATTATATAAAATAGAAAAATAGATTAAGTATTTTTTTAATATAGGTAGATCATTTTGGCCTGGTCATTTTCTAAGTGGCTGACAAACCGAAAAAGTGTGTGCAACTTTGTAGTCCAGTGTTAGCATGTTTATCAAATTTCTTGTCGAATAAATTCGCAATTTCCTTTCCCCATAACACACACACACACACACACACACACACACACACACACACACACATACATACACACAATTTCCTCCCCGACCACGCACGTACTTTAACCCCAACATTTCTAATCTCGTATTTCAATTAACTGTTGGATTCCCAAGTAAACGTTGACCTCTCGTCTATCCGTCCACTGATCTTCATCTCTCACAGCGAGAGAGATTTTGCAGTTGAATCTCTGTCATAATTATGTTGACAGGCGTTCGTCGTCACCTGCGCCGATCGGATAGGTCGAATCGACAGAAGAAATTGCCAATATGGCCGACCAACTAAGATACAACTCGGTCGCTCTCTCTCCTCTCCCTCTCTCTCTCTCTCTCTCTCTCTCTCTCTCTCTCTCTCTCTCTCTCTCTCTCTCCTGGTTTCCCTCACATGTATGTTTATATCAAAAATCGTAAAATGAACATCTATGTATATATAAATATATATATATATATATGTGTGTGTGTATATATATATATATATGTGTGTGTGTGTGTGTGTGTGTGTGTGTGTGGTGTGTGTGCGCATGTTTGTGTGCAGATATGTATATGTTCTTTATCTAGTGCAGCAATCTTGTGAGCACTAAATCTAGAACGGTAACTCTAATATATATATATATATATATATATATATATATATATATTGGTTAGGAGGTTGATTTAGAAGGCTATCACAATGCAGTTTGGAATAAATAAAAAATAATAATACGGTAACAATGGTGTTGTGTGTTGACCTGTATTTTTTATTCTTTCTTGAATTTTCGAGGTAACACCTCTTTATCAAAAGAATTGAACTGAAGCAGTCCAGCTATGGCATTTCTTCCCAAATGAATTTTTTTTTTGAAAATGATGTTATTTTTTAAATAACTGTATTCTCGTATGAGCGTAAATGCGTTTATTTTTGTTTGTACGTGTGTGTATGTTGTAATGCGCGTGACATTGAAAATGCGTGTTGGTTGTGACGTTAAGACTGTATATTAGCGCGGGATTTTGTATGTATTATTTTTTTATTTATTCCAAACTGCATTGTGATAGCCTTCTAAATCAACCTCCTAACCAATACATACACAATTCTTCAAGCAAATTATGAAACTCTCTTATATATATATATATATATATATATATATAAAGTAAAAAGTAAAGTCGACGGGGCGGCCTAAAGTCGTATCAGCCAGTCAGCGAGGGAGTCTATAATAGCGCTAGACCAAGGAGATTGTTTTAGCATCTGAGGTGAAGCGCCACACCTACCATCAGCTTCTTACTTTACCGCACAGATCTATGCTACTCATACACTGAGTTGGCGAGGACCGGTATCGAACCAGGAACCTTGTGGTTTCTAGCCAAACGCTCTACCGACTGAGCTCCTTCTTCCAATCCTTTTGTCTGACAGAGGCATTCTTTCATCTTGAAACTCATTGGAGTGACGTTTTTTTTTGTTTGTTTTTTACCAACAAGCAGGACAGATTCTTACCGCTGCCCAAAGACCTTTTTTACGAATTACTTTCCGGTAGAAATTATATTATTTATTATTCATTCATCTTGTTTAATGGACAATGTACAATTTAAAAAAATCTAAATATCGATTATTGAACAAAAATGATATATTTCCAAAATGACTAATTTCCATTTTCTTAGCAGATATACCAAACACGGTTTGTTGCGACGGTCTCGCTATTATTTCAATGTCAGATCTCAAAGACAAGTGAAAATATATCGACCTTTTTTAGGATTCCATTATTACAAAGAAACTATAAAACAAGAATTTTAAAACTAAGACAGGGTAAGGCATTTATTAAACCTGGTCTTATAAAAGTCTATGTTTCTAGATAGAAAGAAAACATTATTGAAATAGTTTTGATCAACGGTGCAAATGTTTTTAGGAATGGAACTGTTTGAATGGTGTGGGTGGGAGGAACATTCTGAAAGAATGGATAATGCTTGATAGAGACAGCAAAAAAATGAATTCTTATTGGAAACTCTTTAAATAAGTAGAAACAATGAAAGCAGGTCATCTGAACATCTCCTATAAAAGCAGATGAGGGACAAATTGATGAAAAAATGATGAGAAAATGGCTCAATTGAATTTCAATGATATTTTTGAAGGTAAAATATGATTTAAAAAAAAAGAAACATTTATCATAAAGTTAGTTTATTCCTGTAGTAATTTATTTTCGCAGGTCGAAAGAAAGAAAGAAAGAAAGAAAGAAAGAAAGAAAGAAAGACTATAGGGAGAGAGTAAACGAAAGACAAGAGGGATAGAGTAGAAGAAGGAAAGAAAGAAAAGAGAACGAACAGAGAGAGGGAGACAAAGAAAGAAAAATAGAAATAGAGGGAGGGAGAGAGAGAAATAAAGAAAGAATAGAGAGAGAGAGTGGGTGAGAAAGAGAGAGAGATAAAGAAAGAGAGAGAGAGTTAAAGAAAGAAAGAAAGAAAGAACGGAGAGAAGGAGTTAAAGAAAGAAAGAATAGACAGACAGACAGACAGACAGACAGAGACAGACAGAGACAGAGAGGGACAGAGACAGAGACAGACAGAGACAGAGAAATAAAGAAAGAATAGAAGGTCTGTTTCTGATACGAGTTTGAATCCAGGGTTTATTTATAGACGAAGTAATACTAGTTAAATGCAAACCTTTCTCAAGGGTATTAGTAATATGGGAAATGCAAACAGCCTCGTCCAGGATTTGAACACGGGTCGGCAAGTTCATTTCCTACGACTTTAATCATTACACCACGCACACATCTTCCTCTTCAGCTGAAATATCCAAAATTTTCTTCTGCGTCGCCGGATGTGGCTCACATCCAAATCCTGCTCTTGAAATATTAAAAGGTCATTCGTCCAGTGTTTTAGAAATCGACCGACGTCCAGTCGCCACAAAAACTTATCAGCTCCCGGCATCTTCGGTTACTTCCCTTTTTTTCATTTTTATTATTAATGGACTCTTTAGATACGCATCTTTCATTCAGTAGTAAAGGGATTGCAATAAAACTGCCATATATATATATATGTGTGTGTGTATATATATATATATATATATATATTCAATAGTCTAGATAAGTTAGTGGTGGGAACCATTTTATTTTAGACCTTTTTTCTTCGATATATATATATATATATATATATCCGTAAATATATATTGATATATATACACACACACACACACACATACACACACACATACATATATATATATATATATATATATATATATATCCGTAAATATATATTGATACACACACACACACACATCTTATTATAATGGAGATTGTGTGTTTTTCTGTCTGTAACCGAAACTATATTACTATTCAAGTAACAATTCCCTTAGTTATTTACGTCACATTCTACAGGATTTTATTTTTATTTAAACTTCAATTATCAATAAAATTGTTTCACATTACTTACACTGTTGACCATATCTAGATACTAATAACATGCAATTGTATTTATATATACAACAAAATAGAGGTTTACAGTGTGAATGGGAAGGCTAATTTGCATATTGATCTTAAAAAATTGATTTTGATAAATATATGCTTAGTATTATTGATTTCTAATTGTTTGGTTTTTATCTTATTGAATATGAGCAAAAATTTCTTCAATAAATCTTAAAAGAAATCCATTAACAAGAAGAAATAACTGTAATATTATTATTTACTTCCTATTTTAGCTAAACATTTTAATTAGGAAAATTTACCAATGAAAGACGAGAGTAACGGAAAATGATGGAAGAGTTAGTTTCAAAGTTGTTCTATTTTTCAATCATACCCCCCTCTGTTCCAAATCTTTTTATCTACATTCTTATTCAGTTTCATTAGCCTTTCTAATTTAATATGATATTTTATTATAAAATTTAACTAAAATACTTGCACCCGGAGGTGCATATATTTGCTAGTATATATATATATATATATATATATATATATATATATATATATATATATATATGTAAGATAATCCAAATGGCTGGTAAGTAAGGGATGATTCTATTTGGGATCTTCGAAATCTCACTGTATAACCATACTGTATACTCTTGTAGGTGCAAACCTATATACTCATACAAGGATTTTTATAAATCCCTAAAAATGTATAATAATCAATAAATTAAATTATATACAGAGCAATATTTATCTTCCATTAAATGTTTAGATACAAAGACTTCACGGAACATCAACCCTGCTTTGAAAGAGGGTGGACGTAATCACCGCCCCTCCCCCAAAGTCCAAACTCATCCCTGCGGTAGAATCAATAAATATGGGGCAAATAAAACTTGATCAAGGAAAAACTCATGTTTATTAGGGTATATATACAATAATATAACAATTATCGAGCCTCATCTTTAAAATAAAAATAACAAGAAACACCTGAAGGAAGCCAGAGGGCACATCGGCCGAAACATTGTGTATATAACAATAAAGATTGAGACAATAGTCTGATAATCCAAATTATCAAGCCTCATCTAAAAATAAAAACAAGAAATGCCTGAAGAAGGCCGGGGGACACATCGATCGAAAGTTTGTGTATATAACAATAAAGATTAGGACAATAGTCCAAATAATACTAATTATCAACCCTCATCTAAAAAAAATAACAAGAAACATCTGAAGAAGGCTGGAGGGCACATCGGCCGAAACGTTGTGTATATAACAATAAAGATGGGGACAATAGTCCGAATAATCCAAATAACCCCAAAGACATGATCGATATATTCCTCAGACTCTTTTGAAAAGAAAAATATTCGCGATTTCATCGATTTTCTTTTTCATAGAACAAAGGCGAAGACAATACAGTTCAGATGGGGGGGGGTGATAAATTATGGTGCGTTAATTCGATGCAGGTGCGTGTGGGGATAGTGTGTGTGTGTGTGTGTGTGTGTGTGTGTGTGTGCCTGCGTGTGTGCGTGCTTGTGTGTGGAGGTTGGGAGACTCTCCTTAGTCTAGTTTTGGTTATTTTCTATAAAACCAACCTAAAAAAAGGGGAACCACTCTGAATGAATTTTATAATCTATTTATTTATTCATTTATTGATCTACTAGGAAAAAAGAAAGACGGAGTTAGGGTTTAGGTTTAGGGTTTAGGGTTAGGGTTTAGGGTTAGGGTTTGGGTTAGTTTAATGGGAATCGTTAGATTAATTAACAGATAAAATTCATTCAGAGTGGTTTCCCTTTTTTAAGTTGGAGTTATAGAAACATTTTCGCCGCCCTATCGAGGAGTCTCCCCTACCGCACCCCGAATGGAGCAACATGTTGGTCGTGGGTGGCGACCTGCGATGCTTAAATACGGAATCCTGTTGGTTGATCAGAAAGAGGGAGAAAAGACAACCCCAGGAAGCATCACAGTTTGTATGCATTCGAGTGCACCAAAGACTGTCACTCAAGAATTGGCCTGCAGAGTCACTTGCAGATGCAGATAATTATTTTTGACACTAAGCCATTGTCCTTAGTGAACAGAAAAGTGCTAACAACAATTGCTTTCTATATAAAATTTTTCTCTCTCTCTCTCTCTCTCTCTCGACTTTCTCAGATATATATATATATATATATATATATATATATATATATATATATATATATATAATGAATTCTGTATTAATGGTTTCTTTTAATAATAAAAAAAAGAATGCATATAAAAATATTACACTTATTGCACAAAAGTTTATCTGATCTAATCAACAACTACAAGTGAAATGCAACACAGTGGAAATCTTTAATCAAATATCCTGACAATCAAGTGTCATGTGGGTCACAGAGATTAGAACATTAAAATAGTAATAGAGAAGGAAGAGCAAAACAAAGATATCTTCCACCCCATGAATAAACAATACTTTTCTCCAAGATACCTTTTTAAAAAAATCTTTACATTAACAGCTGACATTAAAGCTACCGGAAAAAAAAAAGAAAAAAGAAAAAAGGTACCATTTCAAAATTGGTCCTCCTTGCAAAGAAGAAATGGGTTGAGAGTTTGATACAAATTTCAAAATAACTAAAACAGGAAACAAAATTCCAAAACATTTACTTTTGTCCCTTAGATGAGATATTTATAATACGTTGGAGAATAAAACAATAATATTAGAGATCAATAATACCAAGTAATTATTTATTAAACTCTGTTTGGTTAAAACCAGAATGCAAATTAACCAAACCATATAATTACTATTATCTGCGTTATTCGGACTATTGTTCTCGTCTTCATTGTTATCTGTACAACGTTTCGGCCGATATACCCTCCGGACGTCTTCAGGTATTTCTTGTCAGACTCGGGAACCTTCTTTTCGGACTCGAGAACCTTTTTTTTCTGACTCGGAAATCTTCTTTTCGAACTCGGGAACTTTCTTGTCGTAATCGGGAGCCATCACGGAACTTTGAATCTCTGGAGTTATCTCTGGATTCAAGGTTCAATCCTGACAGGCGGCAGTTACAAAAGAAAAATAATTAACACATCTCCTACCCCAGCTATGGTTAGCGGAATGAGAACAAGATACCCCCGTGGACTGAATAAAGGGTTAGGTTCAAAGTTCAAGGTTCCCGAGTCCGAGAAGGTTCCCAAGTCCGACAAGAAATACCTGAAGAAGGCCGGAGGGCATATCGGCCGAAACGTTGTACAAATAACAATAAAGATGGGGACAATAGTCTGAATAACGCAGATAATACTAATCATCAAGCCTCACCTCAAACATTCAGATAAACCATATAATATATAAACCTTTATTTCTTAGTAATATATGAGACACATTGCAGGATTTTAAATAACTAATAACATGCACTAATAACATGGGCTGTTTTGAGGCAAATCTCATATTTTCATAGAGGCATCTTAAGTGAATAAGATTTATTCCATTTATTAATGATTTTCACTATAGATTAAATACTCATTGAAAAACTTAGGTAATTCTTGAGGGTATTATGACCTAAGCAGTGATGTAATTTCGGTTACAGACAGGCAATTACATTTCTTAGTGATATATAAGACACATCGCAGGATTTTAAACGCTCTAATAACAGGGGCTGTTTTGAGGCAAATCTAATCCAGATTTTCATAGAGACATCGTTGATTAATAAGATTTATTCTATGTATTAACGATTTTGACTATAAATTAAATACTGACAGATAAACTTAATTGCTTGCGGTAGTGTGACGTAAGCCGTGACGTGGTTTCGGTTACATACAGACAAACGCCGAATCTCTATTATAAAATGTTAATAATGATTTTGACTATGAATTAAACACTGATAAATAAACTTATACAATTGCTTGCGGTAGTTTGACGTAAGCAGTGACGTGGTTTCGGTTACAGATAAACAACCGCCGAATCTCTATTATATTAAGTTATTAATGATTTTGACTATAAATTAAATACTGATAGATAAATGTATACAATTGCTTGCGGTAGTGTGACGTAAGCAGTGACATGGTTTCAGTTACAGACAGACAAACGCCGAATCTCTGTTATAAAAAGTTATTAATGATTTTGACTATGAATTAAATACTGATGGATAAAATTAAGCAATTACTGAGGGTATTGTGACGTAAGCAGTGACGTTGTTTCGGATTTTTTAGAATAGAAAAAAAGTTTTTCTTTTTCTGCATAAAATAGTCCAACAAGGGTTGACATGCCGTAAAACCCAAAGAAGAAGAAACCTTTTCGGTAAATTTTCTTTCCATAGAACAAAGATGAAGAAAATAGGAGATATAAATTGTTGTGTCTTGAGGCAGGTGCGCGTGTGGACAGTGCGTGTGTGTGTGTGTGAGGGAGGGGGTGACCTTTCCTGTGATTCGCTGCATACAAACGAACGTTGGCCATGATTAGATGCCTGCAGTGTGTTTTGTCTCTAAAATGCCAGCCCAGATCCCAACCTCCACACACCGGCACGCCCCACCCCATCCGCGAAAGGGTGAAGAATCGACCCAGAACAACGAAATGGATTATGGGATTAAAAAATAATCTCCTAATTCCGGATTAGTGCCAAAACGTCCGGTATCTGATAATCAGCGGGAAATTTTGCTGGTCGCTTAGAGGATTGAAAATACCAAAGCGACAATAAATAACAGATATATATATATATATATATATATATATATATATATATATATATATAAATGAAAAGAATTTGTTTGTCTCATTTCAATACATAGAATTATGGTTTGCAACAATTTCTATAATAAAAATCATTGTCCAATGCATTTTTATAGTAAAAATCATTGTCCAATGCATTTTTATAGTAAAAATCATTGTCCAATGCATTTTTATAGTAAAAAGATTTCTATGCAATCTTCTGGCGATTTTCCAAATATTAGGATCCAGTTTGAATAGGATTCTTCCCATACTATCTGCCCGAGCGCTTTCGACCTCAAAACCTCAAACCTCCTCATCAAAAATACCCCCCTAAAAACTCCCTAAATCAAACGAATGTAGTCTATACATTCACTTGCCCGTTCCGAGAATGCCTCTCAGAAAACAAGCCATAGATTAGTAGCTATATTGGACATACCACTACAACACTCTCCCGTCACCTCATATACCATCTCTCTGATACTAGTGCCATAAAACAATACCTAATTACAAAACTGATAAAAGAACTAAAACAGAACTAACATCAAATCATATACCCCCCGCCCCTGATGACAACTGAAGAAGCAGTCGAAAGCGCTCGGGCAGATTGTATGGGAAGAATCCTATTCCAACTGGATCATAACCTTCGAAAAATCGCCAGAAGAGTGGAAAAAATCCAAATCCAAATAATGAAAAAGAAATATATATATATATATATATATATATATTATATATATATATATATATGTGTGTGTGTGTGTGTGTGTGTGTGTGTGTGTGTGTGTGTGTGTGCAGCTAAATCGGCTCTAGATTTGATCCCAGACAGGTTCAAGATTCCATATAGTGACTTGAAATCTAAAATTAATATATTATTTCATAAAAAATAGCAACAATACTGGAATAACAACATCCACAATAAACTCTTTCTAATCAAACCCACTTTGGGAGGCTGGAGACCAACTTTAGGGTTAGTCTAGAAAGGAATAAGTCATTGTGTCCCGATTACGCATTGGTCGTACAAGACTAACGCACTCCTATATACTCAAACAAGAACAACAACCACAGTGTGAAACATGTCAAACACCTTTGACTGTTAAACACTTATTCATGGAATGCAGGTTTTTTGCTCACATCAGAAACCGTTATTTTAATGCAAACAATATGAAAGATCTATTTGAAAATGTCAACATGGAGGATATTCTCTCTTTTTTGAGGGAAATAAAATTATACCATAGAATATAGACATGAAACTAATCAATACCATACAACATAATCCCCAATAATGATAACACATTTTTAAAACCAATTACTAAAAAGTATAAATATAAATACACGATATGTATTACTTCCTAAGCGTTAGGCATGACATAACTCCAGACGGGTTGATATGCCGTTAAAATCAATAAACTAAACCATATATATATATATATATATATATATATAATATATATATATATATATAGGGTGTTCGGGAGATATTTGACAGTTTCATAAGGAAAATGAAAAAGTGCTTGGCAAATACAAATTTTAATGGATTTTAAAGAAATTCAACAGGCACAGAAATTACACTAATATCAACAAGTTTCACTCGAAATAATCCCCATCGATCAAAGCCTCAATCCTGCTCCGGAACCTGGAGCAAGCTGATATTACGGTTTCCATGGGAAGGGTCTTAAAAACTAATTTAATTCTGTCGATTAACTGGGCTTTCGTAGTACTGGCACGGCGATTAGTGTCTTTCTCACCAGTGCCATATACATGACAATCCATGGGGTTAAAATCTGAGGAGTTCGGTGACCAAACATTTTTGACTTTTACCAGAGGTGTGGCAGGGAACCGAATCCTGCTTCCATACATATGGCCTACCATTGGCTACCCTTGTTATCAGAGCTTGACTACAGCGTTTAGCAACTCCACGTAGGCATCTGAATTCAACCTGATACTCTCTCTGAAAGAATGCGGATGCATCACATCACACTCAGAGGACACGCAACCGAAAACGATCAGAGTTTGGGGAAATTCAGTCTGCATGGCACGAGGAGTGTCCTTTGGACTGTATATAAGCCATCTTTTATTCTGCGTGTTGTGCTTTTGATCTTGGCAAAAGTTTTTCTCATCGGAAAAGAACCAGATTGTTAGTGGTTCAGCAGGATGTTTCACTTTGCTGTTTCTTCGCCTTTGTCAGACGATTTTCAGGGGCCTTTTATGGGAGCAGTTGACCTTTTCAATGCTTGTATGAGTAGTAGCGAAGGTCTTCATTGAGTGCAAGCTTCACGGTAGAGGCTGAAACATTCAAGTTAATTTCATCATTCTACATGCTTTTTTTAAACTCAATTTTTAGACAAATCTTTTAAGACTATTTTTTATATATTAGGGGTACCGGAAAGTTCTGCCCACTTTTCTTTAACCAAACTAAAACACAAGATTAAGTCTAGACAGCTGTTTTCAAGATCAAATCAGATGCCAAATACTCAGTTAAACTTCACATTTAGTTAAATCTACTTCTGTTGATAGTTTTAAAACATCTATAGCTGATGGAAGACAAAAGTTTCAAAGTGAATCATATGTTTCATTGCATGTTGTATGAATTCCACAAAGGTAGCAATCCAACAACTGCAGTGAAAAACGTAACCGCTGTTTATCCAGAAGGTGTCAGTGTTCGAAACTGCCGTAGATGGTTTTTGAAATTTAAAGAAGGCAATTTCGACCTTACTGATGAGCCTCGATCAGGGAGACCCAGTCTTTTGAATAATGAACTTTTGAAAGCTGCAGTGGAAGAAGATCCTCGACAAACAATCAGAACATTGTCCCAAAGACTTGATGCACCTTTATCTACTGTTCAGGAGCATCTGAAAAAGATTGGAAAGGTGTATAGGGAGGGTAGGCGGGATCCTCATGAACTCTCTCCAGCCAACAAAGCAATGCGGGCAACAATCTGCAATAGTCTGCTTTTAACGCTAGACCCCATTCTGCCAAACAAACTCAAGAAAAAATAAAGTCCTTAGGTTGGGAAGTTCTTCCTTACCCTCCATACTTGCCAGACCTTGCTCCATCAGATTTTCACTTATTCCGTTCTTTAGAGCATTTCATCAGTGGAAAAAGATTCATAAATATTCACGAGGTTGAAGCGGAGTTGAATTCCTTTATTTCCTCCAAAAATGTTAATTTTTTTTTAAAGAGGGGTTAATAAATCTCCCAAGTAGATGGACAAAGGTTATATCTAATGATGGTGACTATTTTGTTGAGCAATAAATATTTGTCAGTAATATTTCTTTCAATTATCATTCCTAACAAAAATCGTGTCAGGACTTTATATGCCAAACACCCAACCCTTTTTATCGTATAGGTGCTAGAAGGCAGTGTCTCAGGGTCAATCACAGTATTTATCAATGCACATGAAGTTTAATTATTTCTTTACAAATTATAAATATATAAACCAAACCTTATGTAGAATACGCTGACTGAACCTCTGTAGAGGGATCAAATCCCCCAATGTCGCCACCTGTGGCCATGGATGGCGACCTGTAATTGCTTGAGAACAGAATCCTGGTGGTTAAGCAGTCCATGACATGCAACACTCCACTTCGGTCCCCTCGGATCAATCGACTGGTTATATGATTGTCCAAACGCTATTGTCCTAATGGAACCCCTGGCCTCTTTTTTATCATATATGTGCTAGAAGGTGGTAGTTGAGGGTCGTAGTGTCCTGGGTAAAACATAAAATAGCATCTAACGGTGAAGTTCTAATTCTAAAACTATTGAGAGTGTGGAGTACACCTTCATCGTCATTGCTCCCAGGTCCACTCTGACCCGGTGTGGTAATACTTATTAGGATCTTATCTATGGGATAAATATGAGAAAAAAAACACCTAATACTTAATCCATAAATGGGACTTTAAATAGTGCTATCACTCCGCGTAAGATCTGATAATAAATAAAACCTAATAAACTTTCTCTTCGACTTAATTTTAAAAGATAAGGGAAGAAAATCATTAAAAAACTTGCTTCATTCCTTGATACCAGTTCACCATCAAGAACTTCTTTTTTAAGGGCTGACACCATAATCATCAAGATTTGTCTTTTCTTCTTCTTTTCTTGGAGGAAAAAAATGAAAAAAGCAGAACTTACCTGAAAAATAAAAGAAAAAATATATTAGAAAAATAGAATCACAAGAAATAAACACCTACCATAATCATTTAATAAATCACTAGTAGTACCTGTGGATATACCACAGTATGATAATTTAATTTACTTTGAACACCGAAACCGTGGTAGGAAGGAAAACCTTTTTCTACAACTACATTTGAAAAAAAAAATGTTATTAAATAATTGAAAAAAAATTTTTTTTTCTGAAAAAAATCCGTTGCAGGCTGACCATGAACGGGTTAAAACTCTTCCTGTTTCAAAAAGAGAATTTGTCTATTTTTGAATTTGAAATATGTCTTTTTCTTTCAAAAACTGTTACACTAAAGATATACAATCATAACGTTGGTGGAGAAACGCGCAGCAGATGTGCTAACGATGAAGCGATCGCTTGGTTTTCACACTTTTTGAAACAACAATGCTTCCGTTTTGAATTTAAATTATTTTCTGCTTCTTTCTCGATGAGTCCGGATTAAAAACAAGCTTTGATGATTATTTTTATAAATCGAAATATTGTTCAAAATTAGCTATGAATATGATATAAAATATTTTCATTTTAACAGCATTCTGTGTTTTCATACCTTTTCCTCTATAGTAAAATCATTGTCCAATGCATTTTCATAGTAAAAATCATTGTCCAATGCATTTTCATAGTAAAAATCATTGTCCAATGCATTTTTATAGTAAAAATCATTGTCCAATGCATTTTCATAGTAAAAATCATTGTCCATGCATTTTCAAATGCATTTTCATAGTAAAAATCATTGTCCAATGCATTTTCATAGTAAAAATCATTGTCCAATGCATTTTCATAGTAAAAATCATTTTCATAGTAAAAATCATTGTCAATGCATTTATAAAATCATTGTCTAATGCATTTTCATAGTAAAAATCAATGTCCAATGCATTTTCAAAGTAAAAATCATTGTCCAATGCATTTTTATAGTAAAAATCATTGTCCAATGCATTTTTATAGTAAAAATCATTGTCCAATGCATTTTTATAGTAAAATCATTGTCTAATGCATTTTCATAGTAAAAATCATTGTCCAATGCATTTTTAATGCATTTTTTAGTAAAATCATTGTCCAATGCATTTTCATAGTAAAAATCATTGTCCAATGCATTTTTATAGTAAAAATCATTGTCTAATGCATTTTCATAGTAAAAGTCATTGTCTAATCCATTTTTATAGTAAAAATCATTGTCCAATGCATTTTCATAGTAAAAATCATTGTCCAATGCATTTTCATAGTTAAAATCATTGTCCAATGCATTTTTATAGTAAAAATCATTGTCTAATGCATTTTCATAGTAAAAGTCATTCTCTAATCCATTTCTATAGTAAAAATCATTGTCCAATGCATTTTCATAGTAAAATCATTGTCCAATATATATATATATATAGATAGATAGATAGACATTTTAGAAATACATATATAAATGATATGTATTTATATCTCTTATTATAATGGAGATTGTGTGTTTTTCTGTCTGTAACCGAAACTATATCACTACTCAAGTCACAATTCCCTTAGTTATTGACCTCACATTCACCATGAATTTATCCTTATTTTAACCTCAATTATTAATAAAATTATTTTACATTATTAATACTGTTAATCATATCTACATACTAACAACATGCAATTGTATTTATATATACAACAAATTAGCGGTTTACAGTGTGAACGGGAAGGCTAATTTGCATATTGATATTAAAAATGTAATTTTAATAAATATGTGCTTAGTATTATTGATTTCTAACTGTTTGGTTTTATTTTAATGAATATAAACAAAAATCTCTTCAATAAATCTTAAATGAAATCCATTAACAAGAAAAGATAATTGTCATTTTATTCTTTACTTCCTCTTATAACTAAATACTTAAATTAAAAAAAATAACAATGAAAGACGAGAGTGATGGAAGAGTAAATTTCAGTTGTTCTATTTTTCGATTATATCCCCCTCTGTTTCAAATCTTTTTATCTGCATTCTTATTTAGTTTCATTAGCGTTTCTAATTTAATACGATATTTCAGTACATTAAAACTTAAATACTTGCACCCGGAGGGTGCATATATTTGCTAGTAATTATAAATACTTTACTCAGATGATAATTTACCAATATTTGAAATTTACTGAGGAATAAATCCGTATAAGGACTCGAACCTTGATGTTCTAGCTCGACTTCATTGTCCTATATAGACATTTTTGTTCGTGTGTGTATGGGGGAGGGGTAATTCTTGAGAAGCTTCCGAGACATAACGTTCACGAACATCTGGTGTTCGGGTCGGATTAAACGGAACAAGACGACGCCACGAAAAAATCATCTTCGATCTCTTTTCATTATCGAAATGGAATTTTATTTGGAGCTGAGAGGGGGGGGGGCGTCGGGAAATGCAAAGAAAAAGATGTTTTTCAAAAATTAAACATTAAAAAAAATATTTTACAACAGATAATGAAATTCAGTGTAGCGCACAATTGTCTAACATTGTTTTCTGTGTAAAATTGCTCAAAAAATAAATAAATAAAAAATACTACTATGTATTGATCACTAGGGGAATTACCTTCCCTCCTACTTTCTCTCTTTCGTATCCATCTATCTTCTCTCTCTTCCTCCACCTCCCTCTGTATATATATACATATATATATATATATATATATATATATATATATATATATATATATAGGGTGTTCGGGAGATGTATATATATGTATATATATAATATATATATAAATATATATATTTGTGTGTGTGTGTGTGTGTGTGTATGTGCACATATATATACGTTTATATATATGTGTATATAACTATGGGGATTACCTCCCCTCCTTCCTCTCTTCTACATTCCCTTCCTTCCTTTCTTCCTTCCTTTCTTCTTTCGTATCTATCTATCTATCTATCTATCTATCTATATCTATCTATCTATCTATCTTCTCTCTCCCCTCTCTGTATATATATATATATATATAATATATATATATATATATATATGTGTGTGTGTGTGTGTGTGTGTGTGTGTGTGTGTGTGTGCGTGTATGTGTGTGCGCGTCTGTGATCACTAAGGGGATTACCTTCCTTCCTTTCTTTCTTTTTCATTCCCTCTTTCGTAAAATCTCTTCTTTCGTATCTCTCTCTCTATCTATTCCCCCCTCTCTCTCTCTCTCTGTCTCTGTCTCTGTCTCTCTCTCTCTCTCTCTCTCTTACTCATTCAGTCCCTCTCACACTTTCTCTGACTGCCTCTTTCGCTTACTCATTCGGTCTCTCTCTCTCTCTCTCTCTCTCTCTCTCTCTCTCCATATATATATATAAATATAAATATAAATCCACATAAATGCAGTTTCTCGTTATCTTTATATATATATATATATATATATATATATATAATATATATATCCGCTCGAGCATGATGCGACATAATATCAATTTCTTAAGCGGAGTTTAACAGGTTTGAATTCAATGTTTTCCTTCTCCTAGACCGGTTGCCTAACCAAGGTTAAAGAGCCCAGTCTGCCCTGATATTTATCCATAGCTGGAGGGAGAATTGGATTCATGCCTTTCCCAAGGGCATTACCGTCATGTCAAATGCAAACAACTTCGTCCAGCAATTGAAAATAGGTGTGCATCTTCATGGGCAGGCATTGTTGGTGTGCAGGAGGTATTGATGATCCCAAATAGAATCATCCCCAAGTGACCAGGGTAGCGTATTTATTATGGTATGCGGGAAATTTCGGGATTGAAAAAAAACGGTAATCGGATTTCTGGAGAAAGAGAAGAAAAAGAAATAAGACCAAAAAGAGGTTAAAGTTCGGAAGGATAAACACTCAACGAGGCCAGCTAATGACCGATCAATGACCTCGGAACTAGATCTAAAAATAAAAACGGAAGTACCGGGTTTTCAGAGGAAGCGGATGCGATCATTCCCCACACTCGGGACCACAAACAGAAATAAAGAAAATTCAGACTCTCTTTTCCCGGACCCAAAGAGGGTCGAGCATATTTGTTGGGGCTCCGTCGTGACATGTCTAGGATAGCAACGAACAGCGCGCATGAACAAGTGGTGCCGCAATACAGTAGTACTAACATGGCTACACCTTGAAATAATTTCCGTTTTATTATATGAGAGAGATCAGATTTTAATATGGTCGTTAACCTGTCAACAGCAGTCCATGCCTTAACTATGCGTATGTTGATATTGCTTTCCGTAGATGAGATATTGCTACCGAGGTATATGAATTGGTCTACAAATTTCAGAGGCTAACCATTTAATGAGGAAGTCTGGCGTGAAAAACCCACAAAGAGTAAAATACAAAAGATGGATAAATACTAAGATCTTGCTAGAGAGTTGAAAAAAGAGTAGATATGAAGGTGGCGGGGATACGAATTGTACCATTTTTAGAGGTGCGTGGTCTAATGATTAAAGTTGTAAGAAATGAACTCGTCGACTTGAGTTCAAATCCTGGACGAAGCTACAGTTCACAAAGTGCTAATATCCTTGGAAAAGGTATGAATCCAACTACTTTCCTCCAGCTATGGGTAAATAGTAGGGCAGATTGGCTTTTTAACCTTGGTTAGGTAACCGATATAGGAGAAGGAAAACTCTGAATTCAAACCTCTTAAATCTCCGCTTGGAGTGGTCACTACTAGAATAGGCCCAGTC
>CM042177.1:342497-347497 GCA_023376005.1 Doryteuthis pealeii
CACCAACCTCAACAACTTTTCACACCTACCATAAAAACTGATGGTCTAATTTTGTTGCCACCATCCTCTACACCTTTTTGCATCACTATCGCCCTCTCTCCATGCAATAAATCAAAAAACTCTCTCCTGACCAACCAAGAATGTTAAACCACTTCTCCCTACCATCCCTTTTCCTAACAAGTACCTAGCAACCTCCTCATCTTATCTCCCTGAAAAATTACAATCCCCTGATCTTTCCCCCTCCACTTTCTATGACAATATCCTCTGACCAACCAAATCTTCACAAACTTTCCCTTCTCCTGAATTCATCACCAAACTAACTTTCTTTTCTATAAATACAAACGTATGTGCCATGTTTTTAATAAACAGACTGTTGAAGTTCCCGCTTAAAGCGGAACGAAATATTTCTTTCCTACATCTACTTGTTTGAGTCATTATTTTTTGTCCACTTTTCCTTTTTCCTTACCTCATATATATAGTTATGGAATATGAAAGTGAAAGTGATACCAATTGTAGTTGGTGCACTTGGAACAGTCCCAAAAGGATTAGAAAAGGGTTTGCAAAGTTTGGAAATCAGAGGAAGGATTGAAACCATTCAGAACACTGCACTGCTGCAATCTACCAGAATACTCAGAAGAGTCCTGGAGACCTGAGGAGACTTGCTGTCACTCAGACTCCAGTGAAAGACAATCAGCTAACGCTGATGTGAAAACTCAAAAGGAGTAAACAACAACAACAATAATAATAATAATAATAATAATAATAATAATAATAATAAACATGCACACACACATACACTTATAACAAATCTTACAACCATTCCTCTCTCTAACATCCACAACAAAAATTCAGATAATATTCCAAGCCTGAAACATAAGCAACACACCAAATGTTAATTGTAAATCCAGCTTCCCTAATATATATATCCATACCCAAATAAAATCGCCCTCACAAACAATAATAGACAATAAAGACAAGATGATACTTAGCAATATATATATATTATATATATTATATATATATATATATATATATTAAAAAATATATATTAAAATATATATTAAAAATATACACAAACACCACAACCAATCCTTATGTCAGCCAACCATACATACATGAATGACTACATCTTCAAACAGAGTATATTAAGCCCACCTCACCACCACCACCCTGTGGCATCATTATCAGAAACCACTGCTACACACCCTTCTGAGAGAAAAAAGGATTATCTCCTCTACTAACCTCTGCTAACACCAACAACCCGTCCCCTTATTCACAACTTCTTATTCACTAGCATGAAATGTTCACATTGAAGCAAGAACTCAATCCGAACTCCTGAAGAAGATCTAATAGACCAAACGTTACAACGTTGACGTCACAATAAACATCCTTTTTATACAACATCCCGTGTTTGTTTTCCTTCTCTCCCACACACACACACACACAACATATTATTCTATTATAATGGAGATTGTGTTTTTTCTGTCTGTAACCGAAACTCATTACTACAAAGTCACAATCCCTTCGTTATTTACATCACATTCTCCATGATTTATTTATATTTAAACCTGAATTATTAATAAAATTGCTTCACCTTTTTATTAGTGTTGTCCATATCTACATACAAATAACATGCAATTGTATTTATATATACAAAAATAGCGGTTTACAGTGTGAATGGGAAGGCTAATTTGCATATTGATATTAAAAATGTGATTTTTATTAATATGTGCTTAGTATTATTGATTTCTAATTGTTTGGTTTTATTTTAATGAATATAAGCAAAATCTCTTCAATGAATCTTAAATGAAATCCATTAACAAGAAAAAATAACTGTCATTTTATTCTTTATTTCTAATTTAACTAAATAGTTAAATAAGTAAAATTCAGCAATGAAAGACGGGAGTGATGAAAGAGTAAGTTTCATTTCTATTTTCTATTATACCCCCACTCTGTTTCAAATCTTTTTATTGCCTTCTTATTAGACTTTCTAATTTAATACGATATTTCATTACATTAAAACTTAAATACTTGCACCCGGAGGGTGCATATATTTGCTAGTATATATAGTTTAAGAAAAGAAAATAGAAATTAGAAGGCTATAGACAATGCAATGGAAAAACAACAGGTGATGAAATTGATGTTTATTTACCTATTTCCTAAATTTTCGGGATAAAATCCCATCTTCAGAGGTTTCAGAGTTACGTGTTTTTTAATACATATATGTATAGATATATTTTATACCAAAAAATTGGAAACAGGTAAATAAACTTCAATTTCATCACCTGTTGTTTTCCATTGCATTGTCATAGCCTTCTAATTTCTATATTATTTTCTTAACACATATATACAATGCTTCAAGCAAACTATAAACCCTTATATATATATATATATATATATATATATATATATATATAATGTGTTCTGGTTCCAACGGAGAAAATTCAATATTTTATAAAAAGAAGGGTCGCAAAATGTATTATGTTCTCAGAAATTTTTTTTTATTCTTTTTGTTTTACATATGCAACACGTGTTTCAGATCTTCTGGTATCTTTTCAGGCTTTGATTGATAATATGAAAAAAAAAATTATATTTATTATCAATTTATATTATATTATCAATCAAAGCCTGAAGAAGATACCAGAAGATCTGAAACACGTGTTGCATATGTAAAAAAAGATATAAAAAAATTTTTCTGAAAACATAATACATTTTGCGGGACCTATTTTATGATATATATATATATATATATATATATATATATATATATATATATATATTATTTCAGAGCCAGAGAGGGGGAGAGGTGGGTAGGTGTGTTGTATCAAATGATATTGTGAATGTCGGGTCAAATTTCAGCGTCGAATAAAAGAAATAAAAGATTTGAATTGCATGTGGATTCCGTGAAAGAGTCGTGAATCATTGAATCAATTCTTTCTTTTGTGACAAAAGACATTTTGTTTTTTTGGGTTTTTTGTCAGTGTGTTTTTCATCGCCATGTTTCATGACACAAAATTGTCTGTCACGAAGCAGACATTTTATACAGGAAAGAAAAGAAAGCATACTCGGTAGGGAGGGTTGTCATGGTGAAAGAAATGAGGGGGGGGAGAGAGACAAGGAAGGACGAAAGCTGATATTCTGAGATGATGAAATAAATAAAGAGGAAGACAAATAAGATAGATAGATAATAATAAATAAATAACATTGATAGATTGATATGAAAAGATAGATAGATAGATAGATAGATAGATAGATATGAACAGACTGAAATAGATAAATAAGTAGATAGATAGATATGAACAGACTGAGAAGATAGATAGATAGATAGATAGATGGATGGATATGAACAAGGCTTATATATATATATATATTATATATATATATATATATAGAGAGAGAGAGAGAAGGGGGGGGGGAGAGAGAAAGAGAGATGAATAGACTGAGATAGATAGATAGATAGATAGATAGATATGAACAGACTGAAATCGATAGATAGATAGATAGATAGATAATAGATATGAACAGACAGATATATTATATATAATATATATAATTATATATATATATATATATATTATATATATATATATATAGATAGATAGATAGATAGATACATAGATAGATAGATAGGTATGAACAGACTGGGATATATAGATAGAAAGATAGACAGACTGGGAGTAGATAGATAGATAGATAGATAGATGGAACAGACTGAGAGTGACAGACACACATACAGATAGATAGATACAGAAGAGGAGAAGAGAGAGAGAGAGAGAGAGAGAGAGAGAAGAAATGAACAGACTCGGTAACCTTCTTGTCGTAAATCGGGGACCATCACGGAACATTTAACCCCAACCCTTTATTCAGTCCACGGGATACCTGTTCTCTTCCGCTAACATAGCTGGGGTCGAAGTGTTAATTGTTATTCCTATGTTATTAGTCCGAGAAGGTTCCCGCGTTCGAGAAGGTTCCATCAAGCCTCATCTAAAAAATTCAGAGAATAAGAAAAAAAAAGGTTTCAAATCCCGAACAAGGCTGTTTGTGTTTCACATTTGTACTAAGCCCCTTAAGATCAATAAAATAAATGGACTCTCTCGGTCAATTTTCAACGCAAGAGAGTTCATCCAATGCCAATCTACACAGTGGCTTGTTTATCATGGTGAAGGCTTGTGTTAGACTATCCGCACTTTTTGACAGTTGATAGGAAAGAATTGGGGCACAAGGAATGCCTCAACACCCAATCAGCGACTGACCTCAGGTTTTTTCAAATTCGAGTTTTCCTTCTCCTCGATAGGTTTACCCGCCCGAGATTAAATGGACTCTCTCGGGATTTCAACGCTGAGAGTTCATCCAATAAACAAAGTTTCTTTAATGTTTCTGTTGCATAGCGCGTCGTCACTGTACTAAATTCCAATAGTTTTTATCTTCGTTGTAAGGGATGACAATAACACCAAAGTTATCCTCCAGAAGTTTATTGAAATAAATTCAAGCTTCTTAACTTCGAGAAGAGGGTCAGTTTAGTTAATATATCAGTCTTTACTTTCGGTCCTTCAATTAAATTTTCTGGGCGACAAGCTTTTTCAGTTGGTAAATATTACGCTAGCTTTTCCGACACCAACTACACGAGGTCCCGCTCGGCCGACTACTGACTCCGATCCCTCACTCTCTCCTCGCGTGACTGCCTCCGGGACTCTGACGACTGACCTGTCTGAAGCCCTCGGTTCTTTTGTCTTCATAGCTACTCCCACGTATTTTTATCTCTTGATCTGATAACGGGCAGTTGTAAAAACTTCTTTGTTTATAAAACCGGGAATTCATATTTCCCTTTGTACAATATATAACATTTCTTCTTTCAAATGGATAAAATATTTTCAAGATAGTATTAACCTTTATGCAAGTTTCATTATGCTAAATATAGGGGGGGGGGTAAATTTCATAGGGAAAATTGGTGGTGCCTAACATACACACATATATACATGAAAAAATGGACTCTCTCGTCG
>CM042177.1:357497-359997 GCA_023376005.1 Doryteuthis pealeii
ATTCACGTTTTTTAAAAACAATTAAAATGTGAAAAACATGACTATTAAAATGAAGTTTCTTCAAATAATGAGTGACATTTTATATAATTTCCCTATTCAGTTATAATCTTACTATAATTAAATAATAAATTAAAAGTTAGTATTATCCGCGTTATTCGGACTATTGTCCTCATTTTATTGTTATCTGTACAACGTTTCGGCCGATATGCCCTCCGGCCTTCTTCAGGTATTTCTTGTCGGACTCGGGAACCTTCTTTTCGAACTCGGGAACTTAAACAGGATGACGGTTTGTTGAGTTTTTTCTTCCTATGAAAGTTAAATATGGCTATGTATATAATTAATTTATTGGTTATTATACATTGAGCTCTCTTAGTGATTTATAAAAATCCTTGTCTGAATATATGTTTGCACTTGCAAGAGCATACAGTATGGTTATACAATGAGTTTTCGATGATCCCAAATAGAATCATCTCTTACTTAGCAATTATTTGGATTATCTCACATTTATATATAAAATCAATATGGTGCAGCCATACAATAGTATTGACACGGATACAGCCTCGAAGAATTCCCGTTTTATTTTATCAGAGAGATCGGTAAGTGACCGTGCCGCTTCCAGGATTTATGCAAACTACAACTCAGCATTCTATCGTAGTTCCCATTTAAACTTCTTTCTCCAAGTGCTTCGTTAAAGTCAAGGTGGTGTAGTATACAATAGTACTGACATTGCTGCTAAGATATATAATGCCTTCTACCTTAATCACATAAGTGTACGGTTGATTATATGAAAAGTATGTTTATTTATTAGTTGGTAATACAATGTATTGAAAAAAGTATATTTAAGAATATTTTACCCCTCTCTATAGATAGATAGATAGACAGATAGATAGATAGAAAGATAGAAAGAAAGATAGATAGATAGATAGATATGAACTGACTGAAATATATATATAGATAGATAGAAAGATATGAATAAGCAGAGATAAATAGAGATAGATAGATATGATAAGATAGAGATAGATAGATAGATAGATAGATAGATAGATGAGATAGATAGATAGATAGATAGATAGACAGACTGAGATATAGATAGATAGATAGATAGATAGATGAGATAGATAGATAGATAGATAGATATGAACAGACTGAGATAGATAGATAGATAGATAGATAGATAGATATGAACAGACTGAGATAGATAGATAGATAGATAGATAGATAGATATGAACTGACTGATATAGATAGATAGATAGATAGATAGATAGATAGATAGATAGATATGAACTGACAAGTATATAGATAGATAGAAAGATATGAATAAACGGAGATAAATAGAGATAGATAGATAGATAAGAACACACATATATATATATATATATAGATAGATAGATAAATACATACATCCATAGATAATGGACTACTAATGTCCGTCTAGGTACCGTTGTACTTTCTGTTCGCTTAGTAGATGCTGTCCATCCACTTAAGCGTATTTGATCAGGACAGAAAGCGAGAGAGAGACAGACAGAGAGAGAGACAGACAGACAGACAGACAGACAGACAGACAGAGAGAAGAGAGAGAGAGAGAGAGAGACAAAGAGAGAGCGAAGAGAGAGAGAAGTGAAGAGATGAAGTAATGAAGAGAATCTGATCCAAGAAGTTGTAGAAAGCACCTCATCATCTGATCAGCATCCACACTAATTGATCCGAGGCTCAGCAAGATGAGCCCCCCCCCCCACCGCTGATGTTGATATAACAATTCAAGTGGTTTTAATGATTGGCTCAAGACAATCCGCTGTTTAAGAATCAACGAGGCTTTATGACAGTACGTTTAACGGATCAACATCAGCCTATTGGCTCTACCCAACATCAGTTAAGGAGACTCGGACAAAGAAATGGAGAATAAGATGGATTCATATATATATATATATATATATATATAATATATATATATATAAAGAATAAAGAAAGAGATCTTAGCCCTGAAGAGCATTAAGCGAAACTTTTAGTAGGTTCGTCTGTCTCATCAGATTTATCTTCATTATTTGCTCTACTTAGGTATTGAGCACTTTTTACTTATTAGCTTTAGTCTCCTGGCGGGTTTGTATGAATATATATATCTTATATATATATATGCATATAAATTGTTTTTTTCTTTTGTCCAAAATATTGTACCAATAGATTATTTTTGGTTGGTACGATTATCTTGGTCTTTTCTTTTTTTTCAAAATGTTTTTCTCCCCGGTTGATGTTTGGTAGTATATTTTTACAATCAAACTATTTGCTGTTTTTTTTTTCTCACCGCAAGGATTTACCAATAAGTTTGGTATATTATATATACTAGCAAATATATGCACCCTCCGGGTGCAAGTATTCAAGTTTTAATGTAATGAAATATCGTATTAAATTAGAAAGTCTAATAAGAAGGCAGATAAAAAGATATGTAACAGAGTGGGGGTATAATAGAAAATAGAAATGAAACTTACTCTTCCATCACTCCCG